>CM069928.1:29731208-29764489 GCA_036172225.1 Cryptocoryne crispatula var. balansae
ATCATTTTTATCATAATAATTTTATCGCCCACTCTTTTCTCTGTCACCAATACATCCTTCAATGTTTGCTTAATAATGATACTCATCTCATTTTTATTTCTATCGTTTCTTGTATGGTAGTTTATAGCTTGTATTTTTCACTTATTTACAATTTTCTCATATCAATTTGATTTCTTTAATACAAGTACTATTAATCTTTTTTTATTTCTTCGTACTATTAAGAAGTTTCATAGGTTCTGTTGTAACAGATTCAATAGTCTAAGTACCTTTATTCATATTTTTTATTTTTATA
Organism: Cryptocoryne crispatula var. balansae; assembly: GCA_036172225.1. Taxonomy (NCBI): domain Eukaryota; kingdom Viridiplantae; phylum Streptophyta; class Magnoliopsida; order Alismatales; family Araceae; genus Cryptocoryne; species Cryptocoryne crispatula. Next base: position 29,731,501 of record CM069928.1, read on the forward strand.
TTTTTTGTGTCATAATGTTTATTTGTTTTTAAGTTTGTTTCAAGACTTATGTCTTATTCTACACTATGTACTAATTTTTTTACCAACATCCATCCTTGATGTGAGTACTCTCATTTATTTTGCATCATGTTAGGGCACTTATGTGATACGTCATATGCTGGAAACTCTTTTACCCTTGCTTGACGTTTCGATACACTTGGGTTCTAGTACAACATGCCGTAAGTAGAGATTGCTCAATGCTTATATCATTTGAATCCATATCATGATGTATGATGATATTTTTACACGGACTGTCTGCAACCCTTCTTTATCTAGACTTGAGACTGGTTGAGCACAAGTAAACTTGTGCTCAAGTAGGGTTAATGACTGTAGTGGGCAATTGTATATAAACCGAAAGAAGAGAGATTGTTATTGTTTGAACATATTATTTATATATACTCAAGGAAACTCCAGGTAGAAGAAAACATTGGAAATAAAAGTTACGTGGTAGACTTAAGTTAAACTTGAAGGGTGATTCAATATGATTTGAATGTTTTAAATATCTTTAAATAAATAACTAAAAATTGAGTGAAGAAAGAAAATCCATATGGTTGACCCCTATTAATTTGAGATTACGATTTGAATATAGTGATAATGATGTTGCCGATGGTAGTGGTATATTCCTGACATTTTTGCTATTGTCTGTCAGGGTATAACAAAACAAGTGCAAATCTTGATGTATTAGGGGTTTTTATGTGTTCAACCTTAAATGAGATTGTTAAACTACTGCTTAGAAATAAATCATTGAATTTTAAATTTAAATATCAACTTTAAAACTTCATCTGCTACTAAAGTAGAAAATTTAAATTTACTTTTTTGTAAAATAACTATAAGTCCTCCAGTGGCTTTGATGGTTTGGGTTTCACTGTTTGTGCCATTGGGCAACTCATTGACTGACCCAAGTAACTTTTGGGTGGCTTGGGCAAACCATCCAGTTCGGCTGTGCATTTGTTCTGACAGGACCGATCCACTCAATATCTGTCCAATCCATGGATAACAGATATATATCAGACAAATTTGCCAGCTTACCCTCTTTGCCTTTCGGTTTGACCTCTCCCTCTATTTGCCTCTCTTGCTGCACCCTCGTCTCTTTATCTTGCTCTTCAAATTTTGTGGGTGACAACATTGTTATTCTCAATCTCTCTGTTGTAAACCGTTCTTTACTGCCAGTGAGAAATATTAAGTCACCTTGACATTGTTAAGTGTTTGCAGTGCCTGCTTCCCATTATCTTATCGGAAGTTTCAGAAAAATGTGGTAATTTGCTTTTTGTTTTTTCTTTCTTTGTTCCTACTTGATCTTGCAGGATTTGCTGATGAAACTCCACGAGACTACTACTGTAATCTAGGGCCAGATGGGAGGCGTCATGATGCTGATGAAAGACCTGAGTTGTGCAGAGGCACAGTTGAATTTGTTGCAACCAGGGAGTACATAGTCAGTGAAATTTTAGATCCTGTTGGTTTATCTTTATTTTTTATTTGCTATTTATTTCAAATGGCATCTTCACTCCATTTGTCACTAGCAAAGTTTTTCATGACCAGAGGCACATTTCATTGAACATAGGAGAAAAGTTACAACACACAAAGTTACAGCTAAAGGAAAGAAAGACTAAGAAACCACCCTTGCTACCAAGATGGTAGTAGGGGTACTTTAATTTGCAGATGTCGTTAGCATAGGTGTTGATAAAATCAGTCTTGATTTTTTTAAGACAACGGAACAGAAGCAGTCGATTAAAGCTGTAAAATGTAATTTCAAAGAGAAGAGAAAGATGGAAGGGGGATCTGCCCGACAGATAGATTGACCCCACACATGAAAAAGAGATATACAGAGTTGATACCTCATGTTTTCATATTGAACAATCAATTAGTCATCATTTTTAAAATAGTTGATGTGATATGATATGGAAGAATATAAATGATTTGGTGTCGTATGTATAGGTACAGAACATGCAATTGAGTTCCAAAATTTTCTAAGTACGAAGATGGGGTCACCCCCATAACTTTGGAAACCTTTACCAAATATGAATTATTTGAGGTTATTTTGTTAGTTCATTGAAATATCAGAATTTTCCTGCAGAAGATTGCGCAGACATGTAAGCTGTTGATAAGGATGATCAACATTTCTGGTGTGGACTGTATATTCTGTGGGTCAGCCATGGGAACATCTCAGCACCTGTTTTTATCCAGCGGAATCATACATTACCAGTAGACAATTCTATTCAAGTGTTTTCTGCAGGAGTGATAGTTCATTATAAATTTGCTGGCACTTCTGGAAGATTGGCAGTGCATGAATCAGTCCAACAATGACAAGTTCACATGGTACTTGTGTATTCCAGCCTTTTATGGAGCATTTGGAGGACCAAAAAATGAAAAGGCTTGACAACAAGCTCTCTAGTGCCTCTACCATGTTCATTAGGTGCGAGACTTTCATCGATGATTGAAGCTTTGCTGCTAAGGGTGAAAGAATTTGACTAAGCATCTGCTTCCAAAGTTACAAGGGTGGATAACTATCTTTGTTTAATTTTTTTATAGATGAGAAGATTAGCTTTCCAATCCACCTTCTTTATTGCAGGTCATAATCAACACTAGTTAAAGCTTTATCTGACTGAGTAATCCCAAATATCTGATTGTGAAATGACCCTAAGCTATTCTAAAGATTGCCCTATCGGATCTCGGCTTCATCCTGGAAGGGTGAAAGAGAAGAGTTCTCGTGAGGCGAGATTCTTAGGAAAATCTCAGGAGATCGAATATTGGATTTCATTTATGTAGGGTATATTACCTAACAATATAAATAAGGAAAAAATGGGAAAAAACCTAAAAATAAGCCGATAGATAGGTTTATATGGAGTTTATGGTCCCGTTCGACCCATTTTGGGTTGAACAGGCACTGGATTTTGGTGCCGAGGTGATGCCACTGCTGCAGAGCTCCATTTTACGCTTCCCTGCCTTATCAGGCGGGGAAGGAGCTGGATCCAGTCACTTGGGAAGAGATGCAGCAGAACCGCTCCGTCTTGCAGCCGGTGCCAGCCCCAGACATCCGGAACAGCCGATTTCAGCTGTTTCAGATCTTGCGGGACCAGCGAAACCGAGATTCTTGCGAGATCTCATGAGAATCTTGCGAGACGGCATTCCATGAGCTATACTCAAGTATTTAGACATCCTTTTAACTTTCTATATAACTTCAAAAACAAGTCTTGGCAGATCTACAAAATTGTGACTTTATGAAAGAGAGATTTTATAACCACGTTCTTTTGAGAAGAAATCGAAGAATTGAGTATGTCATACATCTGAAGGCTGTGAGAACTACCAAGCCGATGGTTTTTCAATTTATTCACATGTCGAGGTATCAGTCTTGCAATTTTGTCCTGCCCTATGTAGTCAGAGGCGAGAGGCGACCGAGGCGAGGGAGGGCTCGCCTCGCCTCAGGCGCTTGAGGCGGGCGCCTCAGGCGCCCGAGGCGACATTTTTTTTATTGAAGAATTTATAAAAAATATACATATAACATTGAAACTTTTTGAAGAAGAACATAAAAAATACAAAAAATTCACTTCTAGGACCTATAATGCATCAAGATATTGGAGTCTCAAGGTGGAAAATTGGGCATTGGGGGTTTCGGGGTGGGGAAGGAAGATTTAAGTTACTAAATTTGACTTTCACAGGGTCCTCACCCGGGCGAGGCGAGATCTGCCGAGGCGAGGCGTTTTTGCCTCGCCTCGCCTCGCCTCAGCGCCTAGGCGCTTGAGGCGAGCGCCTCTGATAACATAGGTCCTGCCAAGTCACCCCTTCATTTTTTTCTCTCCATCTCTCTGATTTTTGGTAGTAGTAAATATGAAGTTACAACTGCAGTTGGATAGGTGATGTTGTGTTTTAGCATATGGGAATAAATCAACATCAGCTGATCTTGAAGGCAAATCTTTTTAACCTGCCATATATTTCTTATATCATCTTGGGCTGGAAAAGGACAAATTTTCTTTAACCAACCTTGAATTTTTTATATCGTCGTTGTTGGGAACTTGTGTAGAATGCCAAAATATGCTCTTTTTTTGGCTGTTCATATGACATGGTCGTTTGTATGCAGGGCCATATAGGTGAGATCCGTATCTAATTATTTGCTGTAACATCTTAACTATCAACCATGTAAAGGACAATCTTATCCATGCAAGGATGCGGAATTGGAATCGGTCCAATCTGATTCAGATCGGCAGAATCAGCTGATTCCAAGGGAGAAAATTTGATCCAGAATCGGCCCTGATCATTATTCAAAAATAATAAAAAGAGCTAAAAATGTAAAAAATTAAGCTAGATGGATTCCATGTCTGATCTGTTGTGGGGTTGAATTGGCTTCGGAATCCTGCAGCCCAACACTGGGCTGGAAGAGGCTTGTACAGGGTCTTCTGTACCCAATGTTGCCAGATCCACTGACTTCCTATCAACTGCATGGCACCGCAGGGGTGCCTTGATGGCCCATTCCCACGAGGAGTCGCCGGAATTGGCCGCTTTGAGCTGAATCGGTCCTGATCCAGGATGATTTGGTCTGTTCCGGCTGATTCCGACAGGAATCTAGGTGAAGAAAAACCTACAGTCTTGGTTAGGGAAGTTAGCATCGACCCAGTGCAGGATTCGCAAGTTGGGCTGGAAGATCTTTATGCGGAAATCCTCCTATCATACCTGACCATTCTTAAATTGTTTCATTTGTAAGCATATATATGATCTTTAATGCCGGTGTTTTCTGATTATCAGGTGCGTGACCCAATGCCTCCAGTTTTCTTTTTGTTATTGATGTGTCTATGAATGCTGTTCGGACTGGTGCGACTGCAGTATGTTGTGGTGCAGTTAGTCAAGCTATTGCAGATCTTCCTGTAAGTTTGCCCTCCTCTTATGATATCATAATGTGGTCATCTACGTCATGCAGTTGAATAAGCTATTTATTGGACAATTTCTTGATTTACTGGTTGCAACTTTAAAAGGCTGGTTTGATGTCTTTGCTTTTTATCAGCATTTGGTTCATTAGTTTTGTGTACCTGTAGATAGTCTGTGTTCTTATGTTGTTACTATATGTCGGAAGAGTAGATAAGGGAGGGCCAAGTTACAGCCCCACTAAATTTTTGTAGTGTCATTAAGAGGTTAAACCATACTTTATGTGATCTTAACTTGAATAACTTGGTTCTTACCAGGAATGGGTGGGGAGAGCATTTATATCTTTACTATCTTCCTTTTCTTCTTGCTAGCCCTTTAGGCCTGTTGTCCGTGGAGTATTCAGACTATATGATCCTTTCAACATTGCTGCACTTTTTTTCTGAAGAACTCTTCACTTCCCTCATACCAGACATCTTGCATATCGCCATGATTCAGGATTGGAATAGGATTTATGATCGGTCCAAATTGTTCAGATTGGTACCAGATTGACCTGAATCATCTGTTTTGGGGCTGATTCCATTAATCCTGCTAGAATTGGTGCCTCGAGGCAGCGTCCTACATCTTCTCCTCTCTAACGGTTAGGGAAGATATCCAACATTATGGGAGGATGTGAAACCTCAAATTTTAAACACAAATCTTGGATTTGAAATTCATTTCTTGAAGTTAGCATTGACCACTATGAAAATAGGTGATATTTTACAGAAGTGGAACAAAAAATCCTTTGGTTTGTTGTTTGAAATACTATAAATTTTTTTTAAGCATTGACAATTAAGAAAATAGGTGATATTTTCTACTAGTGCTAACTAATTAAATGGTATGTGTAAAATATGTATCGAAATTTTGGGTTTGAAAATTTTATTTTTGATTTCTCCTCATCAGATGGTGCAATTATTTGATTTTAATTACATCGGATAATCACTTGACTACCCTTGATTAACCGTTATAGCAATCCGTGAATAGAAGACATACATCCACAAAATAAATACGAGGGAGTAGCCCCATACACTTACTGGAATACAAAACTTAGTGTTTTAGATTTGATTTGAATTTATTTGAGTTGTTTCAATTGGGTTTATTACTAAAATTTGCTTTAGATTGGCTCTCTTTTCGTGATGAGGGTTTCCAATTGGGGTTTGAATTTTTGTTGATTTTCAGATTTGTGTTTTTTTTGTTTACTTTCTGATTTAATTGGTTTTGTTTTGAGATCTTCAATTTGGGACTTCTTTTCAGTTTAGGTTTTGATGTTTTAAGAATTCAATTCCAATTTCAGACTTTTGATGGATTTGGATTTTTTATTAAGATTAGCAGATTTTAGATTTGGAATTCAGTTTCAGTTTTTGCTTTTTTTATTTTTTAGATTTGATAATTTCAAATTCGGAATTCAGATTTTAATTGACATTTGAGATTTCTATTATCTTAGATTTCAGATTTTTGGAATTTTTGAGATTGGAGGATTTTGACTTTGAAGTTTTGAGATTGAATTTCAGATTTGAGAATTATTTTTTTTAATTGAGATTTCAGATTGAAGGCGTCAGAGTCTGAGATTCAAATTTTATTTATTTATTTTTTGATTTGGGATTTTTGGATTTGATTAGATTAAGAGTTGATGTCTTTTAGATTTGAGATATTTTGTGGAATTTCAATTTGAGTTAAGACTTGTTGGGTTTTCGGATTTGGATTTTAAGTAGGATGAGTTTGGTTTTGATTTACTTTATTTTGACATGTTTTAGTTGTCTTTATTTCTCTCTTTGTTTTCTTGTCTGTTTGGCATATTTTATTTTAATAATTGATGAGTTTTTTGTTCTTGTTGTTTTCTTTATCAATCTATGATCTTCCGTCCTGTTTTTGAAACATCTTCAATTTTATTGAGTTGTTTTGACACTTATTGGTTTTATTTAATTTATTTGTTGGTTTGTAGGGCTTTGACTTGGGAAATTTGTTTTTGGTACTTTAACCATTTAAAAATTTCTTTTGACTTAGAAAGTTATTTTCTTTTTTTTCACTGTTGCAGATTGTCATTTTTTTGTCTTTTTTTGTCTGAAATTGTGGAAATGGTTTGATTTTTAACTTTTGGCATCTTTTAAAGTTTATTTTTGGCACGTTTTTTGTCTGGAGGTTTTTTGTTATTTTCTGTTTTATTTATTTATTTACTGGTTTATTGAGTTAATTCGATTTATTTGCTCATTAATTGTTTTTTCATATGGGAAAATTCATTTTTTTGTGTTTTAATCGCCCAAAAATTATTTTGAGTTTGAATATTTTTTTTTACTTGGATTGGGTTAACCAATTTGGGATTTTGATATTTTTGGTTTGATTGGATTTATTTGTTCATTAGCGGAGTTTTTAGTTTGGAAATTTTATTTTAGTTATCTGAAATTTTTTTTTGGGCTACCTTTTCATTTTGGGGCCTTTCTGAGGTATTTGGTTTTATTTAATTATTTTTAATTTTATGGGGTTTATTTGGTTTATTTGTTTTTAAGTGTTTTTTTGTTCGAAAAGTTCATTTTCTTGATGTTTTAATCATCTGAAAATTATTTTGGATTTTTTAATTATTATATGTTTTCTTTGTTTTGCTTGCATTCTTTCAAGTATATGGGGCCCTCCAGAGTCTCCCAATGATGTGCAAAATTTGAAATTTCCGTTTATTGGCAAATTCAAATGCAAATTAGTTATGGAGGGTATAAAGTGCCATATTTCTCATTGATGTTAATTTTCTTATCCCTTGATGGGCATGAGGTGATCAATCTGTGGTATTTTTCTCTCATTTTTATTTTAAAGGTAAATTTTGGCATGACCTCCCCTTAAATTGATGAGATATACCTCTCTTAGTAAGTGGAGATTGATACTCTCTACTTCGGGTGACGGATCGGTGGAAGATGGGAACTTACCCATTTCTCCATCCAGGATCAAACACCTCTGGGAGCATGTTTGTGAGTTTGTCCAATGAGGTGCCCAATTTGGTAGGTTAGCCGCTTAGTTTATTTTTTGTTTCAGATTTGATTAAGAATTTTTTAAGGCCTTGATTTGAGCTTCTTGGGGCCTTGGCGGCCTGTTTGAACTCCTTTGGCTGTGATGGCCTGTTTTGGTCTTCATTGGGCCCTGGTGGCCAGCTTCTTGTTGAGGCCCATGCGGCCTTTTTTTTTCCTCCCTTTGGTGTGCTGGATCAGCAAGGTAGGTGACAGCCACAGCTTCTTCATCTTCTTTCCTTAGGCACAGCAATAGATAGCATCCGGGGGGCATCATCTCCCTGTTGGGGCGTAGCACCTCGGGAAGCTACATTCTTCTCCACTTCTCCTGTTGCAGCAACAAAGGGGGTGGAGCATCAGCTCCTTTATCCTTGTTCATCCTTGAGTAGGTGGCAGCTGGAGCACCTTGGATAGCAGCGTGGCAGCAGCTGGAGGGAGAGAAGTCTCCACCGGTCTTCCTTGCTCAAGTGGCAGCAAGGTAGGAGGGCAGCATGGATAAAAGAAGGGGCTGTTCCCCTCTGCAGTACCATGAGGGGGATGCATTGGCGACTCCACCTCCTTGGATAGGTGGCAGCAGATATGGGAAAGAGTATCGACCTTCTCTTCTTCCTCCTTCCTTGGGCGCAAGAAGGGACAGGAGGTGATGGGGGGGGAGAGAAGGGAGATGACAGCGATGGTTGATGTAGCACCTACCCCTTTCATCCTCCTCCATTGGCACAGTAGATGGGGCCTGGAGATGATGGTAGGAAGATCTGTTTGTTGACGCAACGGCCTCTCCTTCATCCCTTCCCATGGGTGCATACAGCATCTAGAGAGGAGACAGAAGGGGCAGCAATAGCATCTCTTTTTATCTCCTCTTATCCTTGCAGCAGCATGGAGGGGACTGAGCATCATCTTCCTCTTCCTCCCACTGGCGCAAGGGAACAGCAGGGGTAGAGAAGAGAGAGTAGAGGGCCATGGCTTGGAGTTCTCCTCCATCATCCTCATCTCCTTGTTCTTAGATTCATCCGGTAGTATGAAGAGAGGAGGGAGAAGAAGCAGGACTACCACCTGGCTTCCTCTGGTAAGTTCTCCTCTTTTCTGTAGGATCTGCCTACCATCCTGCCCGAGAAGAGAAGAACCACCTTCTATTTACTCCTTCCTTCCTATATGCGACAGGAGTAAGTGGGGATAGAGAAGACCAGACCAGTCAAATGGGAGAAGGTGGGGAGAAAATGAGAGGTTGAGCATGGGACAGTGGGAAAGAAGGTGGCAATTTTGCTTGGGTTGTGCGCACAAGAAAATGGGAGGCGGGTGGGTCTTGATCCATTACCAATATGGATCCAATAAACCAGGAGAACTTAAGTGATAAATAGATCTTGATCATGGAATGCGATCTCCCGAGAATCTCTCGAGATATCCTGAGAATCTCTCCCTCCACGCGTCCGAGAAACGAGATTGCTGAATGAGAAAACTATATAGTACCTCTGGTATCTTGATCTCTTTTGCCTATTACTACCCGAACTTGTTAGATGCCCTTGTTAAGTTTGCTTTATATTATGCTAATTTTATCATAGAATCCATCTGAATTTTCATCTAAACATTATTGTTTGATAAAATTTGATAACCTAATATTTTTATGACTATATATGTGCAATTGACCCAAGATGTCATGAATGCAGGACTACCACCTGGCTTCCTCTGGTAAGTTCTCCTCTTTTCTGTAGGGTCTGCATACCATCCTGCCCGAGAAGAGAAGAACCACCTTCTATTTACTCCTTCCTTCCTATATGCGACAGGAGTAAGTGGGGATAGAGAAGACCAGACCCGATCAAATGGGAGAAGGTGGGGAGAAAATGAGAGGTTGAGCGTACGGGACGATGGGAAAGAAGGTGGCAATTTTGCTTGGGTTGTGCGCACAAGAAAATGGGAGGCGGGTGGGTCTTGATCCATTACCAATATGGATCCAATAAACCAGGAGAACTTAAGTGATAAATAGATCTTGATCATGGAATGCGATCTCCCGAGAATCTCTCAAGATATCCCGAGAATCTCTCCCTCCACGCGTCCGAGAAACGAGATTGCTGAATGAGAAAACTATATAGTACCTCTGGTATCTTGATCTCTTTTGCCTATTACTACCCGAACTTGTTAGATGCCCTTGTTAAGTTTGCTTTATATTATGCTAATTTTATCATAGAATCCATCTGAATTTTCATCTAAACATTATTGTTTGATAAAATTTGATAACCTAATATTTTTATGACTATATATGTGCAATTGACCCAAGATGTCATGAATCTCTTATCCATAGATGAAGATATGATTTAACATAAACTCCCTTGTATATCTCATGTTATTAATAAGTCACATTCTTTGTATTACGCTTTTTATTCTCTCACAACTTATTTTGATGTTTAATATTAGTTTTCTTGTTCTTTTGAAGAGATTACATAGCATTTTACACTTAGGGTCCGTTTGGTTGCATGAAAAAGGAAAATTGTTGAAAATGTTTTATGGGGAATCGACTTTTCATGGAAAAGTACATGCAAGGCTCTTGTTTGGTTGATAGGAAATAATTTTCTTGAAATATTTTTTCATGTAGTAACTTTAAACAAAATAAATAACATGTCTAGTCATTTAATTATGTGTCTACAATTTTTGTTGAAAATATTATCAAAAATATTATTTTACTTTTATAAAAATATTTTAGTTGTATATCATTTTAAAAAATGTTTATAAGTTTTTCCATTTTTATTATTTTATATGATAAAACCATATGAATTCTGAATTAGTTTTTTTCGTTAGAATAACTTAATGACTTATAATTAAAACTTTTATGTGATAAAATATTATTTAGAAGTTTTACTTTTGAAAAAATTTACATATTTAAGAAATATTTAAAATATATGATAAACTATGTGTTTTCATTTTTTATTAAAGTTTAAAAAGTTTTTATATTTTTAAATAATGTAAATTTTATTAAATATTTATTTCACATGAATTATTGTAAAAATGTTTTATTTAAGATAATGAGTTTGTACTTTATCGTGACTTATTTTCATTCATTTAACGTAGGTATCACCATAACACCGTGGTCATGGAAAATGTTTTACGATTGATTTTAGCGGATGCCAAAATCCTAAACTTGGGGTAGTCAACGTAAATTGGTTTACCTTGACTTCCTTGTACCATGCAACCAAATAGAATTTTGAAATACCTTTTCCTGAAAAGTAGTATGTGCATCAAGTTTTACGGACAATCAAATGCACCCATATTGTCGAGATTCAATCTCTCAATATTTTTCCAAAATCTTTCTTCTTCGCCCTCCATGAGATAACATCTTGAATCTTTGAGTAAGGTATACTCTACATAAATGAAATCCGAGATCCAATCTTCGGAGATTTTTTTGAGAATCTCACGAGATCTCTTTTTTTTTTCACCGTTCTGAGATGAAGTCAAGATCCGAGACAACAATCCTTGATCCTGACCGTTCATCATGGATCTATCATTTAAATTAAAATTAAATCTTGTCCATCATATATGTGTGTCATTCTCTCGAGTCTCATCATCCTGTTGGTCTAATCCAACCATCCACATTTCATATGCCTATATCATTAAATAAATACTCAAATGGCCTCGATATGAATCGGAATTGAGCTCCGATCGAACCTTATTTTTTGTATTTCTATTGTCCACAACAGGGCATTGTATATGAGGGGATTTATCAGTGAGTACCAGATGAACCGGATAGTGATCGTTGCCGGCTATGCCTGCCACCTCATGCCCATAAAGACCTTTAGGGCTCTCTTCCTGACACCCTATATTCATAAAGCCCTCGTGTTAACTATAACTGATTTTAATCAGGACTTCGAGGAGGCATTGAGCAAGGTCGAGGTGGAACTCTATATAAGAGGTTTGATGGCTAAGACCACCTTATATATCGAAACTGACACAACAAACAAGGCATTGTTGGGACACCCGTGGATTTATGCTAATTGTGTCGAGCTGTCTACATTTCACCAATGCATCAAGTATAACAAGGAGGGGAGGTAGTTTAGAGTTGACGTCGACCATGCTCCATTCGAGGTAGCGGAGTGTCACTCGCTGATGCTATGCCCTACTTCCAAATCATGCCTCCAAAATCAGTGGTCAACAGAGGCAAGGAGAAAATAGGGGCTAAAGATCCCCAAAATGGCGAGATTCAAGTTGATGAGGTCAAGGCCAAGTTGCTCATACTCTTATTAAAGGCACAGGGTTCCACGACCCAGATGTATTAGAAAGAGTGGCACTCAGTTAGCTTCAACGCCAACTCCATTATGTGTGAGATCGAGGGTAGCATCGGTATGCCCCGGAATCTGCTTCGGCTAGCGGAGGACTATGAGTTGCTCACGACGTTCAAGGATGTGACCATGGGACATGAGGGTCTGGCATTCATGGATGGATCATTCGGCTATAATCTGATCTTGATGTCAGACTAAGACAAGGATTCTATGGTTTTTAGTATGCCCAAGGGTATCTTCAACTACAAACGGATGTTGTTCGGCTTAAAGGATGTAAGAGTAACTTACCAACGGGTCATAATCAAGATCTTTGATGAGATGTTACATGATTTGATTAAATACTACATCGATGACATCGTCGTCAAAACCAAGAGGCGAGAAGACCACTTCGGCCACTTGAGGACCATTTTGTGCTTTCGGCGTCTCTAGTGGCAAGATCCTGGGCTTCATAGTTTACTACAAGGGTATAGAGATCGACCCTAAGAAGATCAAAGCGATCATGGAACTACTCCCACCTCAAAACATACGAGAACTGAGGTCCTTCCAAGGGAAGATTGCTTACATTCGGTGTTTCATCGCACCTCTTCGGTCGGTGCCAACCCTTCTCCAAATTGGCCAAGAAGGGCATATTGTTCTATTGGGGTGACAGCTGTCAAGGTGCCTTCAATGGACTGAAGTAGTATCTTCTAAACCTGTTAGTGTTGGGGGCACTTGTCAAAGGTCCTCCCCTAATTCTTTACATTACAACACTCGACGCATCCCTCCGGGCAATGCTATCCTAGTTGAATGACGAAGGGAAGGAGCAGCCATTATATTACCTCAACAGAAGGCTAGTCGGCCCTGAACACAAGTACTTCCCCATGGAGAAGATGTGCCTAGCCTTGGTCTTCGCAGCAAAGAAGTTGAGACATTATCTCTTGACACATGAAGTCAGCCTCATATCCAAGTTTGATCTACTCAAGTACATGCTGAAGCAATTGGTCCCTACCAGAAACCCGGGGAAGTGGACCCTTATGCTCCTGGAGTTCAATATCCGGTATGTCCCCTAAATGGTGATCAAAGGGTAGGGAATGACAAACTTCTTCACTGCCTATCTAGTCATCAAGAACTCCCCTCTCAATCTCCAATTGCAGGATGAGGAGACATTGAGGGAGGAAAAACAAGAAGTCCAACAAGTAAATGTCAAGCATTGATAGCTCTTTTTTGACGGAGCAGCTAGTGTCGAAAGGAGATCAACCGGGAAAGCAAGGCGTAGAGCAGGCATGAGTGTTGTGCTCTTTAGTCCTGATGGCGGCGTACTCCATGAGTCATGCACCCTTTAAGGGGTCTATACCAACAATGAAGTTGAGTATGAAACACTCATCATCGGTCTCGAAATTACCATCAACTTGGGGGTTCGGAGATCCGGTGCATCCAGGTGTTCGGAGATTCCATGTTGGTTATACAACAAATGCTTGGAGTGTTAGAAGTCCGCAAGCCAAAACTAGTACCATATCACACGGTGTCCACTCGCCTTTCCAAGAAGTTTTATCCTTTTAGATTGAGCACATCAAGAGGGGGCGAAACTTCCAGGCCAACGCATTAGCCAAGTTTGCCTCAGTCATCAAACTCCCACCTGATGGGAAGCTTGAAATTATGGTCAATCGCCGACAACTCCTTCCAAATAAAAGAAGGATGACCTCACTATTTTGGAGGCCAATGCCTTTGAAAACATTGAGGACGTTCCTGAGGAAGCCGATTGGCGACAATCCATCATTGACTTCAAGAATGGGACCCTTTCTGAAGACCACACTCAACGTGTGTAGTTGGCACGAAGGGTAGTCTCCTACCAACTTATCGGTGGGAGCTATATCGACTAATGCTAGAAAAGAAAAGAGTTGTCCTTGCCATATGCATATCTAAGTGGGAAGCTATTCAAGTCATGAAAGAGGTCCACTGTGGGTTATGCGATGCTCACCAACCTGGTCAAAAAAATGAAAATCACTATCAAGCTTAAGGGTTTTTAATGGCCAAGTATTTTTGTTGATTACGACAAGTTTGCTAAGACCTGCCATGAGTGCTAAGCCTTCGGGACCATTCCCCGACGTCCGCATACACAGCTACATCCAAATACCCCAACATGGCCCTTCGCTGAATAGGGGATGGACATAGTCGGGCCATTTAAGCCATCATCCCGGGGATGCAAATTTAAGCATTGACTTCTTCTGCTTGAATGTTGGTGGGGACCCAGATTTTCAGGCCTTGCTTCACTTGTGTGTACATTACTTGATTTGAAACTACCTTCTCCTTCTCTACCTAAACCACCTCGATTTTGCTTTTGCGTAAGTGGAATGAATTTTTCCTTTTCATTATTTGAGGAAGGTGCCTGGGCATTGTCATTGGGACATATAGGTCTTCAATGGATAACTTGTTTCCTCCTTTTCTACTTTCACTTCTTGCATACCCTATTCAACATTATGTTAGTACACTTTATTTAATGATTTGAATTCTCCAAATCTTTCTTCTATGTATTCTTTTGGATAGTAGAATGACTTTGAGTTGTGGTTGGAGGCTCTAGAGTTATGGTGTGAGGTGGATCATGTTATACTGGAGCTGTACAAGGAACCTGAGTATTTCTTTGTTCTTACATTTATTCATCATCATCCTCACCAAGTATGCTGTCAAACTCTTCTTTAGCCCATGTTCGATCATTAGGGTTAAGCTCAGGAGTTGGTTCGACATCCTTACCTGCATCCATGTTGATATTGGATGCCTTTAAATTAAGTATTTGAAGTCAACATCGCCTTGTGATAGTCCTTGACCACTTGCATTGTGTCTTTGCTTATAAAGATCACATGTAAATCTTGCAAACAGTTCTTTAGAAATTTTATCGTTTCTTAATGTTCTTGATTCTTAGCCACGTATCATAGTGGCAAAACATTAGTTTGTCCAGTCTCTCACTCTTTAACCTGTTTCTGTTTCTTTTCTTATATGTACTAGCTGAAAGTGCTCCAGTTTCTTTCACATTGTGAAGAACTAGTGCTTTAACTTAAAACTCATACAGTAATAGCGACGAATAGATTTCATCTACTTCTAATGGATACTTGGATCCATCACTCAGCTGTAAAATAGGCAGTTAGTATAGTAAGTGTCTAATCTTAGCACAAAAATTATTAATATAAATCTTAATATAAGTAATCGTACAAGAAGAAATCTTGTCAATTGGGTATCGTAGATTTGGATATTCGTAGACTCCAATATGATGCTTATATGATGTCATCTAAAATATAGTATGAAATAGAAATTAATTTATGGATGGCATTTAAAACTCAGTTACTCATAACCACTTCAATTTCCGCTCATGTTTTGTGTTGCGGAATCCGACATAAACGTTATATCACTGACAACATGTCTTGTATAACCTCTAAGTCATTGGATACTTGCCCACCATATTATATTCTTGGGTTCAAGAAATATCCTGACAAAAGAGAAGATAACCATTAATGACAGTAACACATTACAATAATAAAATGTATGAAATATAACACAAAATATAAATATCTATGGCATGAATATCGTGGTGCATTGCATCATATAAGGATCCTATTTGGTTTTTGTCATTCGAATCAATCACTAATCTAAGCACATGTACTAGTGGTATTTATCATAGATAAGTAACATTATACTCTGTTTCATCACTTGTTGTCCTCAATAATGTGCTTAAATCTTTGCGAGGATATCAAATTGGTCCATATTTCGAACTCGAGACTTTTAATCCCAATTTAACCTTAGTGATAGCATCTACTATCGTTCGAAAATATAGACTTTTGACTGCATATGCAGGGATACCTACATCAAGTTAACATAAGACAATGTTGTTAATATTTGTTTTAAATTTTAAGAACATGGAGATTAAAAAGAGATGAATTATTGTATATTTCTCTATGTAAAAATCATTTGAATATATGTTTCACTACCTTCTTTACACCCTCTGTTGATTACCTTTACTCTGCTTGATATCCCTTTGCCTTCGATCACTGTCCTATACATGGCGGTGTCTGTCAACGGCCGAACTGACTGAGACTAATGGAACTTACTCTCTTGGCCCACCTGAGGTGTAGGATGAGTGCTAAGATCCACATTTGAATGTTTAGTTGAAGATCATCTTGCCCCCTTCTATTTTGCTCATCTTACCGGGCCTAAGTCCTACTTCGTACGCATAACTATTCTCATTTCGTGTCTTTTCATCATCGAACCTTTTCGATGAAGACACCTCAACTTACGGCCAACTTTTCTTTTTTCTTATTTCTTTTCATTTTCGTGTCTTGCCACCCGAGCAACTCATCGTGCAATTTCCATATTTACTTAATTCGAATTGTCCTTTCGTGATGGTCGACCGGGTTAAGTATATTCTTATTTCTTCTCTAAGTTTTGCTATTATTTTTGTCATATTTCTTTGCATTCCCACCCACCTATCTATGTTTTGTTTGAGGCGATAAACACCTCCATTCATCTTCTTCTTACATCATTTGTATTTAAATATCTTCTTGTCTGTATCTAACATATGCTCATGTTGCCATCCAATGTCATGATGAGTAGGGGCACGTTGCTCCTTGTTTGATATTTTTTCTACACAAAAAATTAGATCAAAAACTAAAAAATATCTGACAATTGGACTCCTCCCATGGTCCCACCCCTCCCAACTTCTCCTCACCCCTTCGACTGTGTAGTCACCCCAGGGTGACTACAAATAAGTCACCGAAACGGGTTATAGTCACTCGGAGGACTATCTCCCAACTCCCCCTCACCCTCTTCAGCCCCTCTGATTGTGCATGGGGTGACTTCAAAACAATCACCCGAAGGGTTGTTAGTCACCACCCCGAAGGGTCTTTAGGGTGGTGATCGTGCAATACCCCTCGGGGTGACTAATTCCTTTCTAAGGCAGGATCTTTTATGTTCATTCGGGGAGGTACCCCAAACGAGGATCGCATGTTGGGGGGGTTAGCAGGCGCATGGGGGGCATCCTAACCCTCACCGTGAATTTTAGGGGTAAAGAGAAGAGGGGAGGGGAGAAAACATATCTTAAAAGGGAGATGGAAGCCTCCATTAGAGGGGACTGCCAGAGGGGTCACCAGGAGGGGAATCATTGTAGAGGAGTTGGGAAGCCCTAGAATCATCACGGGGGGGGGAATCGGGGTGGAGGTGAAAATTGGGACCAATTCTTTTTTTGAAGGGGAGAATTAGATCAGAATATGGTCCAGAATCGAACTCGATTCCGAAAATATTCGGAACTCACGGACTTTTGGAGAATTAGCTTGGATTGACCGATTCTTGATCCAATTCTGACGTGAATAGATCCTAGATCGGTTGTCCAAGTCATGGCTTGGATCGACAATGGCCAATCTAATCCAAGAATCGGTTGATTTCGATTCGGATCTACCGATTATGCAAACAACGGAAATATATATCTTAAAATGTTGAACTTTTAAACTTTATATTTATAAAACATAAAAATTAAACTCGTATCAAACATAATATATTAAGTTTGTATTCCACTGAGTTTATGGGTTTATAGCTCTCATGTGTGTTTGTTTTTTATGGATGTATGTTTTCAATTGTTATGAGTTGCTGATATGGTTAGTCAAGGGTATTCAACTATTTCAATGTAATTAATGTCGAAAATTCACATATTGATGAAGGGAGGTCCAAAGATATTTTTAATGGACCAGGATTGCGGGGTCGGAATCATAGTTAGATTGGTGGGTATCAATCCAATCCGAATTGGATCCCATCAGTTCGATCCTGACCAATCCTGTGGAACAAAACAGATCCATAGTCAGTAAGTTAAAAAACACCGATCCTGATTCTGATCCAATCCTATTCTGATTGATTTTGACGGATCCGGCTGATCCGGAATACAAAAAAATGATCCAATTTTTATCCTGATCTGATTCCGATCCAATCCTAATTGATTCGGCCGATCCTGATCGATTCTGTCGGAACTTTTTCCCGGATCGGTCCTTTAATTGAAGATCGGATCGGCAATGGTTGATCCGATCTAAGAATCGGCCGATCCCAATCCGGATTGGCCAATTCTGCACTCTATGTTAATGGACCATATACTTCGATATATTTTTGTTTTCATACATATTTTGTAATTTGGGTAATATCCCTATGAAATATCATGTGTTTTCATAGTAATATTTGTTAGTCAAAAAGAATGAAAATTCTTTTCCCAGTTGCATTGAAATCAAAATGAATTTTCATAGTTTATATTTTTTATGTATAAAAACGAGGTTTTACAAGGTTGTCTTGCAGCAGATTGGGGAACATTTTAGTCATGTTGTTTTTAGCAATATGAGTGGTGACTAGATACACGTAGTTGTCATTACAATATCCAGATATTAGAATATGTTTGGAACTGTATAAAATGGCTTACAATGTTTGGAAATTACATAAAACATTTAGCAGTATGCATGTTAGTTCTTTGTTAACCTTTGTTCTTGCACAATGGTTGCATACATTAAATGTTCTTCGTTTAATCCAATTTTACAAAGTTCGTGCATAAACTCTTGGGGTTAGTATTCCTTTGTGTTTTATTCCGGCTCTAGTTAATTTTCTTCTTGTTATAGGAAGGCCCTCGAACTATGGTTGGCTTGGCGACCTTTGACTGCACTGTTCATTTCTACAATTTAAGAAGAGCATCACAACAGGTATTGGCTGGAAAGAAACTATTTTTTGTTGATTTTCCTCTTTGCAGCTGGTTCATGATTAAGTAGATTTTACATTATTATTTTGTGCTTTTATCTCTGTAATCTTTTATCGAAGTTAAAGTGTGCCTAATTTGGAGAGAATGCATGATGAAGAATACTGATTATTAAGGACTTGTTTATTAAAATATTGAAATTAATTCAGTATCAGTTTTGACATTGACGCTAGACACATGCACTTCAGCATTGTTACTATCATAAAAGATGATGTTTTTTTATTAGTGTTTAATATTGTAAGTAGTGCCTAAGCTATTTTCTGGCAGCGAGGTTCTATGACCCTGTTGATGGCTACACTGCTGTAGGTTGTTACTATATTTTTTTAGAGGAAGGCTGACTTGTTCATGTGTTAGGTTGTTGTTAGTGATACTTTCATGGTTAACATGTCTGTACTGATGGTCTTGGATCACTGTTTCCTGATCTACTGCATTATTATTATTTTTGTAAAATCATCCTTTTGAAGATCAACAAATCCTTGGAGGATGGATGTTTTCTGTTTTTTTAGTGAAAATCATGGCTTACCTGTTTAAGGGACTTGAGCCTTAAGTGGCATGGTTCATTGGTATTAACATGGAAAAGTTTAATCACTTTCTTCTGCTCTTGAGCCATCTTTTCCTGAATCTTGTGACCTTTCTCTATTTTAAATTTTTTATTTTCATCTATTGGATGCTGATGATGGCATGAGATGATTGGGTTATATGAACATATTTCTCCTGTGCAGCCTCTGATGTTGATTGTTCCTGATGTGCAAG
The DNA here is from genome assembly GCA_036172225.1 of Cryptocoryne crispatula var. balansae. NCBI lineage: Eukaryota > Viridiplantae > Streptophyta > Magnoliopsida > Alismatales > Araceae > Cryptocoryne > Cryptocoryne crispatula. The sequence continues at coordinate 29,751,180 of CM069928.1, forward strand.
ATGTATATACTCCCCTTCATTCTGACATCATTGTCCAGCTTACTGAGGTTTGGTTGCTAGACTGTGTTTGAAAATTTTAAAAGTTTGAGCCGAATGCTGTATAGGTAATTGTTGCTTCTAGATAATATATATTTTTCGTCAAACCATGTAGTGCCGCAAGCACTTGGATCAGTTGCTTGAAAGCATTCCTTCAATGTTTGAGAATAACACAGTTGCGGAATCTGCTTTTGGTGCTGCTGTGAAGGTATGGGTTGATCATCTATTACCTAGCTGGCCTTTCAGTCTTCTTATTTGTTCTCTTATTTTGTGTATGCAATGAATGAAAGAGGAATATTCTTGAAAATTTAGTCAAAATTATGTAATACTTCGAGAAATCATCTTTGATGGTTACGTTTCAGGCTTCCTTTTTGGCAATGAAGCCCACTGGTGGAAAGTTACTCATGTTTCAGTCAGGTAAGCTTATCTTCTCTTTTGTGGTCTTCTAGATTTGCTGGCTCAAGTATTTTCTCCTATTGTAATTGTTTGATTTAGGTTTCCTTTCTCATTTATTCTGAGGATAAGATAGTAGGTTACTGATCTGTCTAGACCTGTAGGCGGCGGCTATGTCTATCCTGATTCAGTATGTATAATTTTTATTTTGGATAGTGTGGTGTCATGTACCAGATGGCAATGGGCTCAGTCTCTGCCTATTGCTCCACTGCTAAAATCGGACAATTCCAATCTGATTCTAGCTGGAATTCGGGGGACACTCCTGTTATCAGTTTGGTAATAGTCTATCCGATCCTGGAATCGGCTGATTTTGATCCGGGGTCGAGCAATTCTGTGATCCATGCCTCACCAAGGAGGTGAGGTACCTCACCTTTAAGCTCATAGGTTTACAATCCTAATCTTATCATGATCCAATTCCAATTCCAATTCTAGTTGTACTAGGATTCCAATCCTAATTCTACTATGACTATTGTTTTAAAATAAATTCCACCTTGAGGAGTTCAGGCTTATGGTGAGGCTTATGTCTTTGTGGGAAAATATGAAGCGTACACTTCTCTTTTCGTGACATTTATGTCTTATCACCTTGACGGCTCACTTGTACAAAGACAATCCTCAAGATTAAATGAATTTTAATAAAAATGGGAAAAAGAGTTATGAACTATTTATATATGTTAAGAGAGAAAATCTTTTCGTCACACAATTTTATGACACTTTTTTCTTTGTGAAGGACACACAATAGCTTTATTTTTTGCGTATTTTTTTGCGTATTTTTTGGAATCTATTGAATTTATTTGATTACATTGTCTATAAAATAAAAATAAGAAGTATAAAAATTATAAGTACTGACTGCAGGTATGAATGTTATTGAAATAAAGTTTTACACATTTTATACTCTAATGTATTAAAGGTTGTTTATTTGTACAACATAAAACAATTAATAATTAATTACATCTTGTTTGATGCTAGGATTTTAGATAGTTCAAGGTGGGGGGTTATAAACGGGTGGGATTCGGTAGTGGGTTGGATTCGGTAACAAAATCATTAATATCTAATTTCGATTCCAATAAGAGTTAAACATGTTTCGATTCCAATAATTTTAAAATCATTGTTCTAATTTCGACAAGAACCAAATCTAATAATTTACAAAGTGCATATTAAATATTAATTTTTATTTTAAAATGAGTTAATAATTTATATTTAATTACTAAAATTTGATATAATATTTTTATGAATTTATTTTTTATCATTTTATTTATTTATATATATCATATTTTATGATTTATTTAATGTTATTTTAATTAATTTTACTTATATATGCATATTTTTATTGAAATTGGATAAATAGAAATCGAATCAACTAATTCCAATTCATATTCCGATAGCTTATAGGATATAGAAATAAGTTTAAAAATTGTTAAATTTTGGAGAAACCAAGTCCGGCCCCCATTTTATAGGGCACCTTTATTTTTTAGTTTCAAGAGTCAAGCGCTTTATTTTTTTAATCTCATAATCCAAAATTCTCTAACTCCCGCCCTCTAGTCCGGTAACACCTTCAACTCCAACAGATTTGTTCACATTTTTCTAATTTTACCTCTTCCCAGGTGGCATTCAGCCATTGTCCCCCTCCTGTTTTCTGTTTCTCCATTTGGAGACAAGAAATATGTGATTTACAAGTTGATGAAGCCAACAAGCGCTTTTAAAATCTCACCTCATATTTTTTAATATCTTCCTGAAAGATGTTATTAAATAATAATTTATTCGAAAATTCACTCTTTTGCCTTACGTAACACTGTATGACACCGTTACTTCAAATTTGCACAAATTCTCATGTGCACTCTGTGACATACTGTGACTGAGCACTGTGACTTGGCTGCTGGCCATGTGATTGAGCCACTCAAGTATGACCATCTTTAAGAAAATAAGAAATTTATTATTTACAAATAATGAAGCTTGTAAAAAAGAATAATTTGTATACATCTTCATTCACCTGGGCAAACCAAAAAATTCAATAACTGAAGTTAACAGCAGTGAGAATGTTGGATTCACAAATTAACTTGCATGGACAAACCAAAAAAGTTCAATAATGCAGCCATTTTTGAGAGCAACAAACGCAGAACCGGGCTTGCATTTTGCCAACACACCAGAAAACTAAGATTAGAGAACAGAAAAAAGACAAAAAAAATCTGAAAATTGAATCCATTCAAGAAAAAGAGATGAATGAGACATCTTTCATACCATTAATTTGACTAGCATTATGCCAAGACACTAGAACACTAAGAGAACCGAAAAAATACAGAAAATCTGGAAATGGAATCTATCCAAGACAGAAATGAGTCAGACCTCTTAAATACAGAAATATGGAAACTGTCATGTCCATTACTCTGAAAAATAGCCCTCAATAATAATATTTCCTCCGTACACCCTATGATCTGGACAGAACCGGAAGAGAACAGAAAAAATACAGAAAATCTGGAAATTGAATCCATCCAAGAAAAAAAGATGCATCAGATCTCTTACATACAGAAATCTGGAAACTGTCATGCCCATTAATCTGAGAAATGTTCTAATATGTCCTTCAAAACAAATCTACACCAAAATACAATTCAAAATATAATATTCCAACATGAGTTTGAGACAAACATAAAAAACATAAAGTAACATAAAACACTTGTCTCAAAACCTAACATAGTTTTCCCCAAATGTATCACAGAAAAACAGATACATTTCCCTTTAATTTCTCAAATTCACACAGATTATTCAATTTAACCTCAATCTTCTCCAACATCCAGAAATGTGAATGTTATTGGCAGTGATTGTACAACCAATCTTGTCTTGTTGATTATATATTCTTGATGTTGCACACGTTTCTCTTGCATTATAGTCTTTGCCACCAAAAATTGAATCTGACTATTCTTTGAATAAGTAGTGTTTGTACTTTAAACAAAGTTGTTGATCTCGTCACACCATATGAAAAATTCATAATTTTTTCCTGCATTTAAGAAAACATAACTACATCTATAAAAAATATATAAATAGATGATTACATAAGAATTAGATTTTTACCTTAGATATGTAGAAATCTCTTCCTAGATTTTTCTCGGTGTGACTTGTTCTAACGCTACAATAGCTATGTCCAGCCAAACATCGCATTTTCGGTATTGGTGACTGATGTGCCATGCTAAATTGCATTTTGAACATCGGAGAGTTCTCTCGACATACTAAAGTACAATAAATAGCCAATGGATAAGACTTCAAGAAAATAATGCATGAAACAAAATTATTTTGTTGATCACTAAAAACAGTTAATGTTACATGAATAATGAAAAATACCTATTCAACAATGGGATTTGAACATGACTTTTTATTGTGTCATTTTTTTACATCTAGAACATGTATAAGTCATTTTTTCTTTTTCAAATACCTGTTGAGATGAAATCCTTTTCTTCTTTGGCCTACCTGCTTTTCTTTTTGTAATCGGTGGCAAAATATGTAGATCTTCAAAACTATCATTCTCACTCTTTTTTGCATTTGAGATAGGATGGATGGTTTGCTCATAACATTTGCTATAGCCATCAACAGTGTAATATAAAGATGTATAATCCTCAACATTGATTGCAACTTTATGGCGCACTGCACAAACATGTTTACATGGAAATATTCTCAACTGCCACTTTTTACAATTACATGTACCTTTCTCTTCGTTCATAATATGAGAAGGTTTTGTCATCACCTCAAATACTTGTCCATCCGAACAATTAACGGTTATACCACGAGAAGAGTCCATTAAATGTTCGAGGTATGTTTCAACTGTGGGACACAAATTTATTTTCCAAGTCAAACATTTATTTGTTCTTCCATAAGCCAAAGTCATTATGACATTATTTGAGTGCGAATACGTTCTATCATGTTAAGAATAGGTAAGTGTCTTGCCTCTAAAATGAAACTGTTGAAGGACTCCACGGGATTTGAATACATCCCCAAAGCGTTCCCCTACAAAAAATGCATTAGCCCAATGATTTGGATTCTCATTCCTTACCCATTTTTCAGCTTGTGTACATAAGTTGCACATTTCATTCATGGCTTTCTCAAATTCCAATCAAGTTAGAGCATATACTACTCTCTTAAGGAGATTAAGTATTGCATGTTTGGTTGAAGTTGTACACTTTCCCTCAAGTATTTTGCAAAATTGTTTTCCAAATGTCGTAGGTAAAAAAGCTTCGTAAAACCCATTAGGAAAGACTATACAAATTTCTTGAACTAATGCTTTGCACCTATCGAGAGATAAAGTTATCTTTTATCTTCTATGAATCCTTTTCTTTAAAACAAGTCAAGAACCATTCCCAAGCTTTCTTCATTTTCAAGATCACATGTTGCATAGGCAACGAGTAACAACTCATTCTCTTCATTTACAAGTGCAGTTGCAACCAATAATTTACCTTGATATTTATCCTTCAAGAATCTTCCATCAAGAAATAAAACAAGTCTACATCCATTATTAAAACCAATCATGCATGCATGAAAGCATATAAAGAACCTTTTAAATCTATGTTCATTTGTCACATCAAGTCCACAATACTACCGGGGTTTGACTCTTCCATTGCCTCCTTCTCCGTACGAGTGTAAGAGATGAAATGAGGACTTATCATCCCCAAAATGTTGTGTATATGCGACATCTTTCCCTAACCAAGCTTGGTGATAGGGATTATCAACTCCGTATTCTCTCGAAAATATCCTTCTTTATATCTTTAGGTTTGTACAATGGGTCATCAATGAGTTAGTCCTTCACAATAGGAACCTATCCATCTCTTTTGTTTTAGGATGCTTTTACGTGCTTATACCTCCACCACGTGTACATCATTTAGAGATTTGATTTTAAAATGAGGACCTAGACCAATCCTCTTACCAGCGAAGTACAAGATTGAACTCTACATGTCACGGTGACTCGCAATTGATCATTTTTGACATAATTATAATCAAAACCCCTTTTATATAGCAAACTTTCTTAAGAAATCACGAAGTTCAACTATATCACTAAATATTCTGTTCGATCGAGTGAATAATATTATGTCACAAGTTACTCCTTAGTGTCAATTCTTCGTCCTGGATGAAGATGGTTCCAAAGATAGCAAATTACACACAGATGATTGGTCAGAGAATTCTCGTGAGTTATTAAAAATAGTCCCTCAATAATAATATAACAATAAGTAAAAGTAGCGAGTGAACTTGAATATAAACATTGGACTCACCTTAAAGGTGCATGATCACTTGACAAATTTGTCTTCACATCAATATTCATTGCTCTAAATCCAAGCATCTCATGCATTTCAATCATCCTAACTATGTCTTCTGGTGTTGTCAACTTCATTGTACAAGTATTTTTCTCTAGAATATGACACATCAATTGTACTTCATCTCTTGTCAATGTCCATCTTCTACGAGGGTCATCAATGATTTCATCAATGGTCATTCGTTTATGCATGTGGATGACATATGCTTCATCGTTAAAGTTGAAAATTCTTGGAATTTGGTTCATATCCATGTCTAATCATGTAATTAAATGACAAAAGCACATATGAACATTAAATGGTACGAGTATATATAAAAAATTCGGGCTTTCATTAAAAATAGGGAGCTACCATATCATTCGGATACCTACGTGGGGAGGAATAGTAAAGGGCTTGTCTCCCTTTCTTGAAAATATAGTGAAATCGATCTTACTTGATTCGAGTGGCTACAAATACGAGGATAAGGAAGAAAAATTAGATATATTGCTCGCATGAAGACTGACAAAATTAGGTTTCGATTAGACGAAACACCGTTTACTAGAACACGAGAACCGAAAAGCCCTAGTTCGTAAGATGTAGTTTAGCTACAAATGTTGCTTGATTCGATTTCGATGGCTACCAATCCATCATGTAGGGAAGCTTTGACGAGTTAGATAATGCCGGTTGTCGTATAGCAAAATCCTCGATTTCGAAAAATGGCGAAATTGGATTAGGGAAAATGCCAATTACACCGAGCCTTGTAGTTGGTTTGGGCGCCACGTAAAACCTTGTCATTGCTTGGAAGGGTTCTCGTGAGGGTCGGAAATATGCCGTTGTCGAGAGGAGAGGGCACGCCAAATTAAAAAGCCCTAATTGTAGAGACGCCGTACTGCATTGCGGTACATGCAAGCCGGGGTGCCGCGTAAAACCTGCTGCTTGCTTGGAAGGGGTTTTTGAGGTCGAAGATCTGCCATCGTTAGAGGGAGAGAGCACCCGAAGCTCAAAAAAGCCTAGTTGGTAGAGGCCTTTGCATGACAAACCTTTATCTGTCGAGGGAAGCTACAGTGGCTGAACATTGAGGGGAGCCAAGCCGGTCTCGAAGCCTCAGAAACGCACCGTCGACGGAAGCCACGGTGCCAGCGAAGCTGGCAAGCACTTGGAAGTCGAGGGAAGTCGCTAATCACCGGCTCGGCACCAACTTCACCGTAGCCGGAGCTCGCTCTGTTGAACTCGTTGGGAGTGCGTTGCCAAGGAGAGGAGTGCCTCGAATAAGCACTATTGAGGGAAGCCGGTCATTCGTTGGAGACAACCACCGCCGAGGGAAGCCACGGCCCACCGTCCATCAACTTTGCCGTCCACCGGGACGCCACCGCAATGCTCCATGGAAGCCACGCATTGTGACGGGGGAGAGCCGCGAAAAGAGTGTGCCCCGGGAATGAGAGTTCGCACAAAGTTTGAAGGGGATCGATATGACGCGATGAAGGGTGATTTCGGTATGAAAAGAAAGTTGTAGGTGACAGGAAAGGATTGAAAAGGAAAAATTTGATGGGTAACATTGGGATTACTGAAAATAAAAGGGACTAACGGTGGGACTAAAAAATAAATATTGAATAATTTTTTAGGATTAAAAATTGAAAACCCTTTAATTTTTGTTGGAATCGAATCGAAAATTTCGGAATATTAGGATTTTATTTACATCTCCCATATGGTTCAAGGACATAGTAGAGCATTTATTTATTTAAATATTTGTAAATTATATATGTTTTATTAAATTTAGTTGCTTAATAATACGATAAGTTTTGACGCCTGCAGGTTTGTATTTAAAGGGTTGCGTAATTATTTTTTCTTAAATTGAAGACTTATGCCTTACGAGGCTTTGGCGAAATCTGTCTCGAGACCGCCTTCAGACTTCAGCAAAGATTGACTAGGGTTCTTGTTCTTCAATCTTCTTGGGTTTCCAATCCTAATCTGAAGATGATCGAAACCAAGCTAACTATCAAAACTTCTTATTTTTACATCAAAATGTCACCCACATGGCATAGGAATGTAATTTCTCGAAGAATCTGCTTGAGATCTCCCCGAGAATCTCTTTCTTTCTTTACATATTCGAGAAGAAGTAGATCAAGAAACGCGAGAGATATCCATATTAATATCTTTGGTATTCTTACGCAGTCTCCTCGCCTATTACTCATCACACAACTTATTAAGATGACCTTGTTAAGTTTAGCTTAAGTTATATTTTCAATTTTTATTATAAAAAAATTCAATACAAATATTTGTTGTATACATGTATTGTTTGATAAAAGTTTATAATTTAATAATTTTATGACTATATATGTACAATTGACCTAAAGATGTCATCAATCTTCTAAGCATCCATATCGTTCAAGATGAAGTTTTAGTTTAACATAAGATTCCTTGTTCATGTTTAACAATATCTCAATCTTCTCTCGCATTACATTTTTTGATTCTCATTAAGTAACTTATTTTGATAGTTTAATATGAAGTTTCATTTATTCTTTTTGAAGAGATTATGTATGACATTTACACTTTAAACATGATGCACATTGATTGATATTTTCATGATCCGAATCTCTAAAGATTTTTTACGAGATCTCTTCTATTCAGTTTCTATGAGATAAAATCTAGATGCAAAATGACAATCTTTGAGTAAGTCATACTCTACTGTTAAATGAAATCGAAGATCCAATCTCCCGAGATATTTAAGAATCTCAAAAAGATCTCTTTCCTTTCACCTTTTGAGATGAAGTTGAGATTTGAGACAACAATCACTTACTCACTTAAGTATGCTGGCTTCAACCTCCTCGATTAAAAGAAAAGTCAAGCAATTTTCTTCTTTCCTTCAAGCCCGTCCATGAGGGAAAAGAAAATAGGAGATAAATATGGGTTAGTATTGGCCCTCTAATAAAATTCAATAAATTGTGGATCATTACTCGAGAAAATGAGGATTTGAGATATAAATTCAAACTCTTCTCACGAAAATGGATGAAAAATCATCGAAAAATACTTGTTAAACTTTAGAAATTTTATAAAATCGATTGCTGGAATTTTTAGAATTTACGGATCTTTTAAAAAATCACCTCTAAAAACAAAATTTTAGCCGTAAATTACCACCCAATTATGATTACAATTATTTTTTACTCACTGAACATTATTACATCAATCCCATATTTTTTGGCCTCTTAAAATTACAATATGCCACTCTTTTCACCAAAATCAAGAAAAAAGAGGGTGAGAAAACGGCCTTCTATGGCTGATCGCCTAGCCCACTATAGTTTGCATGGATTTTAACCTTATGTAGTTTTGCATGGATTTTGTTTCTTTTCATTATAAAAGGCATATGTAAAAAGGGCTGAGAACATCCCCTTAGGGATTTCATGCACTATTTACTTTTCATTTATGTCATGGATTTTAGTCATTTTTCACCGTTAAATCAAAGCCAGAAAGGATGTGCACATACCCCGTTAGTCTCAATGGGAGCGGCCATTGGAATCTTGGAGTGGGACCGGAGTTGTGATTTGGGCACGACCCGGTCATTTTTAGGCCGGCCCAAACGATTGAACACACTCGGCCCGGCCAGGTGGCTAGTAGGCGGGGGTCGCGTAACCCCAGTACGGACCTTGCCCGATCTGGTCGTGAGCAGTCGCCAGCAGTGGTAAATGCTGACTAGTTTGTGATTGTTGGGGGTTTTAAAAAGCCCCCCAGGGCCTTAAGGCCCCAAGGGGTCTCCCTCCTTTCACCTTCTTCCCCTCACCTTTGCATTCTGCTTGAAGATTAATTCTTGTTCCTTAAGCACTCGTGATTAATTTGTTTCATCATTAGTTGATAATTCGTTTGTTCCATGAGTTTTAACTTTGTTTTGAGATTAGTTTATTCTTGTTTAATTAAGTTAGTTATTTAGCAGAATTATATTAAACTTTGTTTTGTAGTTAGTTAGGAGTTCATTTGTTTTTTTAATTAAATTACTTTAATAATTTTGTTTAAGCATGCGTGCATCACTGATTTCGCTTTCATTCGAGATGTTTTCCTCGACTTGTGATGTGAACTTACGGCATGACTTGAAACAATCTGGTTTTAATTTTGTGTTGCGGCTTTGTTCTCCGTGATGGAGAGAAAAGTGCGATATAAATATTTGAGAAATGTATGGGGGTATTTACGATTAAAAACATATTCTCGTTGTGGTGAAGGGCAACGTTGCTCCCGTCTTAGCATGAACTTGCCCGAGGTAAGAACTCGGTTTAGTAGCACTTACGAAGTGCTCGAAGCAAAGCGAAAGGGAGTTTCGAGGAGGCATAATGATATCTTGTTTAGGAAGAAATTTTGAACTGTCGAGTATTAGGTCCAACGTATATGGAATCGGCTAAGAGTGCCCAAGTTTTCCTTGAGATGAAGGTTTCCACATTATCTTTGCTGCATTGTTGTCACTTATAAAAGTAGTTCATATCCGTATTGTATATGCATCGATGCTTAATGATTATTGTTAAAAACGAATGATTTGTTTCAGCCGATGGAGGCGAACCGTAAGTCGTTTGCAAGCAAAAGACATGTATTGATGCCTTGGTCGAAAAATAGGTCGGGATTCGGGAAGTGGGAGTGGACGAGGAAGTGGAAGAGTGTCTGACTACCGACGGTAAGAGAAGAAGATCCGCGATCTCGCGCGAGACGATGACTGACGGTAGGACTCGTGGATGCGCGTCCTTGCCGCCGATGATAGCAATGAACGACAATCGCACTTGACAATGATAGAAACTTGAAGCTTTGTAAGGAGAAGATTGGGCGGATGACGTCGGAGGTGGTTCTTTTACCACAACATGCCGGTAAACGCGGTAAGGAGACAGTATATACAAGTGCGTAGTCGACACATTCGCTCGTGTCGGGAGGGGAGTATTTGGAATAGAACCCGAAAGTGGAAGGTATCGATAAATATGTTAACTTATTTGGTAGCGTTGGGCGGAAAGAGAATACACGTTGATAACAAAGGGTTGGACCGGTTGATACACTTCCTTTAAGCTTCCTCTATTTTAACGTATACAAGTTAGTGTTTGTGCGTTGTCTTTTTCTTATTAGGCATAAGTAGGAGAATCGTTAAATCATTGCCGAGCCGGTATTTCTTCTGGAAGTTTGTAAACGCATGGAAAAGGTAAAGAATGCTAATTACCTTTTTGAATTGATTGAAGAAGAGATTGTTTCCTGAAATAAAAGGTTGGCTTATGAATGGCCTCGTAGGAAAAACAAAGTTGTCGATCTGAACGTTTCTTGATGGGGACGACAATTAGACAATTTCTCTTTTTAAATAATTTTAGTGTTAGTTAAAACACATGTAAATAGGTTTAACAATGTTTAGTATTTAGAGAGTTTTTATTTATTTTTTTCGGTTAGATCCTTGAGAAGGATACATTTGTAAATAGTATCTTAAGTGCTTCTTTATAATCGGCAACTCCTTTATATAAGAAGATCAGCAAATGTTGATACGATAACATTGATTAGAATTTTTGGAGTTTTCGGTTTGGGGTTCTCCCGCGGAGAAGAGGCTGCCGACTCTGCTCTTCTTTCTTTGTCTTCCTCGATCGGTCGAGGCCTTCCCACATTCCACCTTCGAAATCCGGTGAGGTCGCCATTCCTCTCCTCCCTCCTCGTCACCTCACGGCCTTTGAGCCGTTTCTCCCGTCACTTCTCCTTTCACGAAATCATCGACGACAAAATCACGACGCATCGACTTAGACGTCGTCAAATCTAAACATCGGCGAAAGGATTTCAACAACACTCTTCATTATAACTGACTAGCTCTCCTCGAATCTGGTCGGTGTCATCATCCGGCATCAGCACCGACGTAATCAATGACGGAGGAAATCGCGCTTCGGTGAGTCCGCAGGCCATCGTCCACTTTGCGCGGTCGTCTTCGTCTATGGCAACGCCTTCTCGCATTGTGGTGTCATCGCGAAGCTTTCTCTCGAATCTGGTGTGACGGTGGGGTTTTTTTCGCGAGCTGTATTCCCGTGAGGTTTTGGAAGGCGACATTCTTAGGGCCCCGATCATTCACCGTGCGACCGCTTCCTTTGTTTCGTTGCGGCATCGTATGCGGTCACGACTTCCGGACTTCCGGTTCGGCCCAACGAGTTCATTCTCCGGAGTCTTGCTTCTTCCTTCGAATGTTGGAACCTCTCGTTGTCGGCCGGCACCCTCGAAGAACCACTTTCGACGATCCCTGAAGTGATGCGAACGTTCAGGCGTGACCGATCCATCCCGGACACTTCCGCCGCTCTTTCTCCCCTTCCCATTTAAGTCCCCGCAGGAGATCTAAGGCAAGAATCGCCGGCGATCTAGGTGAATCGGGGGTGATCCGAGGCTGTGGGGGCTGATCACCCTTACGACGGAGTTTGTAGGGGGACCTCCGATCCCCCCCTTCCCCCTGCCCCTTCCCACTCCCTGCCTCCTTTCCCCTGCCTCCTTCCCCTCCCCCCTCTCCCGGCCCAGCACTGTAGGCTCCTTCGATTGCACCCCGAAAGGATGTTGTTCAACGAACGGGGCCCCAGCCGACGGGGGGTTTTAATTCCTACATTGGGGTGTTCTTTCACCCCACGATGAGGGTTCGTTACACTCACCCCGCCGGGGTGAAGGGGTGGCTTGTTCGACGAACGGTTCCCCCGATTAGGCGAGAGGGTTTCGTTCTCCCTTTTATTGGTGGGATTATTTCGCCCCGTCGATGAGGGTTCGATAGCACTCTGCCCCTTCGGGGTGAAGGGGTGGCTTGTTCGATAGAACGGACGCCCCTTCGGCGAGGGGTTTTAATTCCCTCGTTGGGGGATTCATTTCTTCCCCGATGGGGACCCGGTGCACCTCCGAAGGGGTGCGCAATCACCCTTTCGGGGTGTTGAACGGTCACCCCGAAAGGGGTGACCATTCAACGAACGAGACGAGGGGGGTTTAGTGCATTGGGGGCACAGCCGACTAGCCCTGGGGGTAATTGACCGACGGACACCTGGTGGAATCCACTCGCGTCCGTTACCGCTTCGGGTCTTAAGTCGGAAGCACTTCCTCGTCCCCGGGATGCGAGAGAAAGCTGAACAGCAGCATTAACCTTATTCGCACGAAAGATTGGAGAAGGCTTGTCTATTGCCATTTACAATATGGTGAGGATCGAGAATATCGAAGATAGGCGGAGAAGACATCCGGCAAGATTTGCGCGGTTGCGAGGTGGATTGTCTTAAGAAAGAGCCCAAGTCGAAGCTACTCGGGGCTTGTCCCCGGGGGATGTGAACTGGGAATACTGTTCAGAAGAACATCCACTTGCGGTATGGGTGGAAGACGAGGACGCGAGAGGAGAGCCGAGAGTTCGATGAATGACGGATGCGTGGGACGAAGGAGAGCTTGACAGCAGACGTCGTTGGTGAGGATGAAGACATGCAGAAAGGTCGAAAAGGTCAAGTTCCGTGCACGAAGCTCCACTTCACAGATCCACCCGGGCTACGGGTTCTCCCGTAGAGACATCCGGCTCCCCCGGCGCTACGGCTACAGCTCAGATTCCGGTTGTGGGTC
>CM069928.1:29764589-29900055 GCA_036172225.1 Cryptocoryne crispatula var. balansae
AGAGTGGGCGATAAAATTATTATGATAAAAATGAATGACAGAAAATGGATAATTAGCATAGTTAGTAACTATGCGTATACTCCGTAAATTGTATTAAAAAGTGAGATTAAAAGAAAAATTTAGAGAGAATATCAATAGACTTATGCAAAGTATACCAAATGAAGAGAATATATTTATTAGAGGCATAGTTGACAAGGCGACAAGGCGTCCAAGGCGTTGAAAGTGCCGATTCCGCTTTAGCGACAAGACGGCCACTTAAACATCACCTAGGCGGTCAAGGCGGTATTCAAGAAAATTTATTGGGATATTATTATACATAAAAATAAACATAAAAATAATTATATATTTTATGTGTATAATTGAATATGTGTGTTGTCTTATCTATGCACATAACTAAATATAATGTGTGTGTGAAAGAGAAGATAGTTAAATAGATTTTTATAAAAATTATATATGTGTGATAGTATAAGTGATGACGAAATCTTGTTATAATATTATTAAATGGGGAATTGTCAGGGCGGCGAAGCCCCCGAACCCCGAAAAAATATGTAATAGTATAAGTAATCTTATATATGTAATTATAAAAGGTGTGAGTATTTATTTTTGAATAAGGAGTTAATCTTGGTAAAGAGTAAATGAAACGAGGAGAAAGAGGAAAGAGGTAGAAAAGAACTTAATTAAGTATATAATATATGTTTATAATCATAAATCTTAAATATATATGATAGTATAAGTGATAGTGAAATAATTTAATATATTAGAACTGCTCGTTAAATAAGTTTTTTCCTTGTGAGGGGTATCGAGAGGCAAAACCCCTCGAAATTAATTTTTTAATCATGTAAAAATACCAAGGCATGCTTGCTTAGGCGCCTAAGCTGCAGTGCCTTGAGTTGCCTTTGTGGAACAAGGCATGCAACGAAGACAACGTTGGAAAAATGCCTTGCCACACAGGCGGACACCAACTATGATTAGAGGACATCTTAATGGGCATGTCGCGTGTTGAAAATAAATGTCGTGGATAGGAGAAAATTAATCTATGTTATACGAGGCGTGAGGTGCCCGAGGCGTTTATATTATTTAATTATTTTAATTTAAATAATACATATATCGAAATATAAATAGTTAAAATAAATCTAAAAAATTACTTATAATATTGAAATAACTATATATTGTAGCCATTATTAAATAATGTTATAACAATAAAAGAAGGTAAATAACGAACATAACATCGTAACAATGTAACAAGAGTAGAGTACAAATCAAGCATAACATGCGTTGTTAGAGGCGGTCGCCTCTTTGCCTAGGCGGTCAGGCGAGGCAACCGGTTGAAAACCGCCTCGGCCCGATGGTTTCCGCGTGGTGGCCGCCTCCCGGCGCCTCACCCGCCTTAGCTTTGCCACGGGCGCCACATGTGCCTCGCCCGCCTCCCCGCACCCCATTTAGTAAGAACCCCGGATCCGGTAAGACGGGATCACGGTCAATTAAACACCCCCCGCTTGATTCTCTCTCTCTCTCCCTCCCGAACGCTCGTTTGCCGGGACCCTCGCCCCGAAGCTTGCTCCCCGCCGGACGAAGCCGGCCACACTGCGGCGGCAATGCCACGTCGCCGTGGCCGGAGGCTTTACCTCCGCCCCCAGCGCCACTCTTGCGCCGGATGCCCACCGCCTGCGGGGGGACACCTCGAGCGGCTCTTGCCGCCGCCGCTACATCCGGCGCAGTCGGAAGCCTCGAACCGCACGCCCGCTGCGTCGGGAGCCGCGGCCGCCGCCGTCGGAAGCTCTTGCGCACCGCCATGGAAAGCTCTGCCTTCCTCCACCGCCGCTGCCGGAAGCCGCTACCGCTGCCGCTGCCGTTGGAGTCAGCACGCAGCACCACTTTAAACGAAAAGGAAGAAGTCGGCTTTGAGTACCACCAGATACGCCATGGCTTAAGTTGGCGTAGGTTTAACTCTTTAGTTTTTTTTTTTATTCTCTTGGTTATTTCAAGCAAGCACCTATGCGATTACGTAGTTATGTTTGTTGACATGGTGTTCATTCGTTAAATGTAGTCGATATTTAACATTGGTGAGTACATTTCGTGAGTTGATTTTTAACATTTTACTTTGTTCTTTTGTTTTAATATTTTGGTTCATTTTAGGTTATATTTTATCGTATACCGAAACACGTGAAGACCATCGATCGGGGACCAGGTCTAATAGTCAACCTTACTGGCCCGCAAATGCAAGTGAAGCATCCGGTTTATGTAAAGAGCGCCTCTAAAATCCAAAAGATATTAGATGAAACTATGAGATTTTAGTAGATATAGGAACCGGGATCTTTTTTAGGTGTCCATTTTGCGAAAAAGAGTGCGAAAGGAGGCATTTATCGTTTGAAGCAACACGTTACGGGCTAAGGGCCCGAATGTGACTACTTGCGAAAACGCGCATGGAGACTAAGGAGAAGATAAAATAGTAAATGCGACAAGTAAAACAAACAAGAGTTGAAAAGGCAATGAACGTTAAAGAGATGGAAGGGAGGGACAACCTCACAGGCAAGAAGTACGACGGATGCTTTAAGATGTCTCGCAAAGTGTAGATGAGCTTTCACTTCGATTTCTTCCTCCGCGGATGAAAGGACCCATGGATCGTTTTTGTGCACCTCTTTGAGGAGTCCAAGCCAAAAATGATAAAGGAAAAAGAAACATTTGAAAGAGGAAATAGAACGAAATGTATTCAATACATCGCTAGATGGATGTACCCAGCCGGGCATTTCTTTGACAACTGTCAGATTTTAATGGTTTTGAGCAATGCTAAAGGCAATTGGTCGGTTTGATGCAGGCTTGAAAGGACCTAGTTATCGTAAGAAATAAGAGACTCTTTTAATACAGAAATTGAGACCATCGAAAAAGTTGGTGGAAAAGGAGAAAGATAGTTGGGTAAGATTTGGTTGTGCCTATCGTATCGGATGCGTGGACGGATAGAAGGGGTAGATCATTAATTAACTTTTTGGTAAACACTCTTATTGGGGCAAATTTTTTTAAGATGTCAGTTGATGCTTAAGTAAATGTATGATGATGCAACTACTAGCATGTACAAATTGGTGGAAAAATAAGAGATTTTCCTATTTGATTGGCTTGTCGAAATGCAAGTCCGCAATAAGTCCTTATCTTTTTGCTTTAGTTATAGATGAATTGCGAAGATTATACAAGATGATATACCTTGGTGTATCTTGTTGCGAACCGATATAAAATGATGATAGATGAAATACAATGAGAAGTGAATAGAAAGTTAAAAATGTGAAGAAATATTTTGGAGACTAAAGGTTTAAAGATAAGTAGAGCCCCAAAATAGAATATATGCATTGTAAATTTAATAAAAACCAAAGAGAAGTAGGTAAGAGGCGTCGGTTTAGATGAGATAATATTGTCTCAAAAAAACTCGGTTCAAGTATCTTGGATCGATTATTCGAAAAAGATGGAGAATGTGATGAAAGACGTTAATGCGCTAGAAGTTAAAGCGGAGTTGGATGAAGTGGAGATTGGCTTCGAGGGGATGCTTTAATAACTGATCGTAAAATTCAATTAAAGTTAAAAGAAAATTTTATCGTACAAGTATAAGACTCGCAATCTTTGTATGGTAGTGAATGTTAGACAACTAAAAGAAAAACATCACTTCTAAAATAAGTAAGCCGCTAAAATTTGTAAATACAAGCATTTATGAGTAGTCACATCATATTAGATAAAATAAGGAATGAATATAGTATAGAAAATGCAGGAGTAACGAGAAATTGTAGACAAATTACAGCATGAGATTGAGACAGCATGGACATATTAAACGTAGACCTAAAGAGGCCCAGTTAAAGATAGAAAATATTAAAAATGACAAACACAAAAAGGAAGCGATAGACTGTTGGGAAGTTAACTCGCAGTGAGGGTAATTTCATACGAATTTATTATGGTTTAAAGATTCTAAGAAATAACACAAAATCGACATGAAATCGGAGAAAGAGAATCTATATTATCGAACCCCAAGTACTCGATAAAAAAGGCATCTCAACAATGAGCTCAGGTTGATAAGTTCCATCAGAGAGGTAAAAGATGTCGGGGTCGGCTAACAGGCCTCTCGATAAGGTTGCGGTGAGAAGGTCGCGGTCCAGTCTAATGTCCTCAAATAGATTGCGCTTACTACGAACAATGCAGGCGAGCAGTTATGCTGTCGTGATTGAGGCCGCATTTCTCGACGGACACACACCGCCATTTGTTTTCAACACCGTGTAAAGCCTTTGCTCATCGCCTTGATTTAACGTTGAAGATATTTCAAAGTCGTCACCAATAAAATCCACAATTCGACATTCAAAATATGTCACAAACTTTATTTATTGGCACACCAAGGTTCTAAAGACTTACGAGAAAATACACAAATGATAAGAACCTTGTTCGTAAGCGCCTATAACTAGATTTGCAACTAACTATCCGAGCTCGGACAATTAAAACACATGCAAGTGATGATTTGCGATGCATGTTCACCTCACAGGATCGACAAGTAACAACAATCGATGAAATAAAAAAGTCAAGGAAAGAAGAGTTGCAAATTGTATTGTAAGACAACATTTTGGAAAGGAGTAACTTATGCTTTCAAGATCTTCAAACCACTTGTTCTCAGATTGCGGCTAGTTGATGGTGAAAAGCCAGCAATGGGATATATATATGAATCCATAGATCATGCCAAGCAAGGAATAAAAAAGGCACTGGATGATAAAATAGATAAAAATGACCCAATATGGGATATCATTGATAGAAGATGAGATTTTCAGCTACATCGTCTGCATGCTACTTGTATTATCTAAATCCCCAATTCTAATCACGATATTGAGAGTGACAATGAAATCAAGTGAGGGTTGTATGATTGTATTGAAAAATTGGTACCTTTGCATGAAGACCAAGAACAAATTTTTAGATAATTGGCGATGTATAAAGAGGCACAAGGTATGTTTGGTAGGGACATGGCTATTAAGCTACGAAAGACATCAACCCCGGGTACGATGATTTGTTATTTATTATTAAACTTATATCAATCACTCTAGTGTACTCTAATAGCCATTTGTTATTTTATAGCAAATTGGTGGGTAGATTGGGAAAGCACGACTCCTCAATTACAAAAGTTAGCAATACACATATTGAGCTTAACATGTAGTGCCTCTAGTTGTGAACGTAATTAGAGCACATTTGAGCAAGTAATATTCTTTTCCAATTTCAAGGCATTTAAACTAATCTAATATCATTTGTTCGATTAATAGAATGATATTTTTATTTTTATTTGTTGTTGTATAGACTCATACAAAAAAGAGGAATAGATTAGAACAAAAGACATTAAATGATTTGGTATTCATCCAATACAACCAAAGGCTAAGGGAAAGACATCTAAGGTTGGAGAAATCGGGTCTAGACCCAATATCCTTAGATGACATTGATGAATCAAGTGAGTGGACTGCAAATGAAGACGAAGATCTTGTCCATGAAGGTGAAGACTTGAGATGGAGAGATGTAGAAGTTGCTACTAGAATGGATGAAAAAGAGGGTCCAAGTACGAGGTCGTATTTTGAATAATACATGTCTTAGTTCTAATTGTTAAGTTTGGTTCATTTTTTTGTTCATATTTCGATATTATGTTCTAACATATTTAAAATGAATTTCTAGATCTTCTGGGAAAAGAGTTCGTCTTTCTAATGAAGATTCGGACGATACTAGTAATCATGATCAGGAAGCTCCTACCAATCTTGATTCTGATAGTGATTGATAGTGACAAGTGAGTGATATTTGCATGATTCTGTTCGAATTAGACTTATATTATGTATTATGTAACTTATGCTATATTTAATTACAACTCTTGTTAGTTAATGATGTTATGTTTGTTATCCATATCGCGTTGCCTTTTGTTCATAAAAATTTTTATCAAATTATTATTTTTATTTCATTTTTACATGTTTTTTATGTATTTATTTCAATTATTTTATACCACATACATCTTTATTAAATTAAATAATATTAAAATATTCAAAACACCTCGGGCGCCCCAGGCACCTGAGGCAAGGCACTGGGTCCCTCGCTTCAGGCACCTCACGTCTCGGATAACATAAAAGCATAACATAACATAACAACTTAACGAGAGTGGAAATCAATAACAAAACAAGACAAAAATCACAATTAAAAAAAGAAATGGATCATGTTTGACCAAATTTGTTTGACTTAGGCGGCCAAGGCGAGACATTTTGTCACTCCAACCTCAATCGTTTGCCTAGGCAGTTGAGGCAAGCGCCTTCCGAAAACTATAGACAATGGGTTTCATATATGAAAACTTAAATAAAGTGAGTAAAAGTGTCATCAATTTTCCTATGGTCTATTATCTTACACTAACAAAAACATATTTTATTAAAATATCTCATTTAATAACGTTTAAAAGTTGTCAAAATCAAATTAAATTAAAACAAATCAACTTTAGCCTTATAAGAAAAACTAACCGCGCTTTTTTGTAAAGATATATTATTCAAAGTAAGGTTTAAACAAACCAACATAACTTAGTTATTTTAGATGTTAAGATCAAAAGACAAACACACATTTATAATAAAAAATTTTCAGAAAAATAAAATGATGAAAATTAAAAAGACAAGACAATAAATATTTAATGATTAATGTATCAAGATAAATGATTGAAAGTCAAATTTAGAAGCCAATGTTATATGAATGAATGGCTACAAATATTAAAGACAGTTAAAAAGATGCTTAGAAAGTATAAAAGACATGGTCCACACAAAAATGAAGACATCATGGTGAAATGAAGAATTGCATGAGGCAATAAAATGAAAGATTGATATAAAATATTGTCATGTGTGATAACAACGAAACAAGAAAAAATAATGAAAAGATAAGTAAAAGACTTTAAGACAAATAAGAGAAGAATTTTTTACATGGATAAATAAAAACTTGAAACTAAAAAATACATAAAAGACATTTACAATTTAACAATGATGAGAAAAACGAGATATTAAGATTTTAACCCAGTGAAAATGAAAAGTTTGTATCAAAGATGATACCATTAAAAAATGTGAAAAAGTTAATTTGATATTTTTTCAATTACAATTTTGCTAAAAGCATAAAAGACAC
This sequence comes from Cryptocoryne crispatula var. balansae, assembly GCA_036172225.1. Classification (NCBI taxonomy): domain Eukaryota; kingdom Viridiplantae; phylum Streptophyta; class Magnoliopsida; order Alismatales; family Araceae; genus Cryptocoryne; species Cryptocoryne crispatula. Next base: position 29,771,727 of record CM069928.1, read on the forward strand.
CGAAAATGTAACAAATGAATTATAAAAGTTAATTTTATATTATAAAAACAATATTTTAAGAAGTAAAAATGTTATAAATGATGAAATGAAGCAAGGCATGTGGCCGATATTCTTACCGAAGTACGAAAATGTTTGAAAGATTTAAAGGTGAGATGGTTAACTCAACTTTTCGACAAAATCTTAACCTTTAAGAAAATATCAAATAAATAGAGAAAGAATATCATTATACCTGCTTTTAATAAAATTGAGATCTATAATATTACTCAAATTATTGTGGGATTAAATTCTTAAGTCATACCATACAATGTGTGATAGAGTTACTGATCAGAGAAAACAAGATGGTGCAAATATTCCAGCCAACTAATTTGGATTTATGCATGGTCAATCTATATACTCTATTTTACAAATCTGACAAGAAAATGTAGAGATACAAAGAAAGATTTATGCATAGTGTTTATTGACTTCAAAAGACTTGTAATAGAGTTCTAAGAGATGTCCTGTGTGGGTGTCAGAGTTAAAGATGGTGCATATTAGGTACATAAAAGTGATAAAAGAGATGCATTATGAAACAACCACCAGTGTAGTGTATGCACAACTAAAAAAGAAACAAGAGATTTTCGTATCTCAATCGGCTTATGTTAAGGTATGTAATAAGTTCTCGCATTTTTGCATTAATTATGCAACAATTAGCAAAAAATATAAAAGATAATGTATAAAAGATGCATTTGTAACTAAAGAGAAGTACTTTATGGAGTACCTTTCACGAGATGATACTTCACAAAAAAATACTTCTATCATATACAAGTAAAAGATGTTTGGTAATACATTTTTTAAACAACAGAAGTATTCTCTACACATCTAACATATATTTGATATGCAAACTCAATTGAAAATAATATATACATATACTAATGAGCTAATAAACAAACAATAATTATTTATCCAATACATCATATGTTGTCCAAATATTTAATTTGTCAAAGATTCACTAAAAGTGCTCATTATCTACTTGTCATGTTCACAAGAAATTCGCCTTGATGGTGTAGGTAACTAAACCTGTAAATGGATACAGCAAACCTGTTAACCAGCCTGAATCTGATTTTAAAAAGAGGGTTTGGACATTCGGTTGGTGTCCCGAGCAAGCCTCAGTTTCGGATACTAACATACCCGATTTGAAACAGATCCGAACATTACATATCGGATTATATTTGAGAACCCGATGGGGTGATTGAAAGACCCGATTGTCCCTACCGCCTCCTCGTCCACTCTGCCTCCAGTGGCCATCGAGGCCTCCTCCGATCAACGATGCCTGCCCCCGCACTGCTGCCGCTACCCCGCAGGGGTCTCATCTGGCCAGATCTGCCAATTCGAGATGCTCTCCAAATGAAGGGTGTTGTAAGAGAGGTTTACAGAGAAAAGCGAAGGGAGGCCCTCGACAACCTCTGTCGGGAGGGGGCCTATTATCGCGTTCCTCAACAGATTGAGGTACCAGAGCTTGTGCAATAAGGCAATGGAGCTGGGGATGGCTGCTTCGAGCACGTTGCTGTCCAAGTAAAGCTAGGCGAGGCTGGCCAGCGCCACGAGGCTACCACCAAATCTGCTCCATTCCTCTGATCACCAGCGCCTCCAACAACCGCAGGTTGCCCAGGTGAGCGGAGAGCACGCCCTTCATGTACAACCCCATGCCACCCTCCGCCGCTTCGGGCCTCTGCAGCTGCAGCCGGGTGACCTTACCGTTTACCGTCAATGCCATGGTCCGCAACAGGAGGCCCCTCAAGCAGGTGAAGAAGCGAGTGACGGCCGACCTCTATGACTTCCTCACCTTCTCGGGGAGGACGGGTGCTCAGAGGGTCCCTTCCGAGTGAACATTAGGGAGTTCCTCTCGCGTCGCACGCGGCTGCCACCCCCGTCCTCCGTGTTGTCGCCGACCGCCTCGCAGCACCTGCTCACCTAGGGTGCATCATTTTGGATCGGCGGGGAAAAGCAGGAGGAGGAAGACGATGGCGAGGCCGCGGTGAGCGCCCACCAGAATCTGTAGCTTTCTCTTTGTTGCAACATACTGATGGCGGTTTCGCTTCTTGGGGGATGTCGGTCCTCTTGGAAGACGACTGCAACCAGTGTATAACAGGTGGATCCGGATTCGAAAAGAATTTTAGATCTAGGTACAGATTTATATTCGAAATTCAATAAGTTACCGGATCTGTTATTGGATTCGGGTTTGTCTTATCGAATTTGGGTTCGAATCTTGCAAGACCCAACCTGAAAAGGATCCGTTGACAGGTCTATATGTAACATTGAATTAGTCTCAACTTCATATTCCATGAATACTTCATCTCGTAAATCAATTCTTCACATGACATAGTGTACCGGCATAAAAGCAAGTACAATTTTTGCGTGTTTCTTCAAAGAATAAAATGAGATACAATTAAAAAATCGTAAATGTTTCTTAAAGATGCCAAACTATCACTCAATAATATTTCGTAACAATGAATAAACATAATTGTATGTTTCTTCCTTACATCGAAGACTAGAACCACATAAATTTTGCAAATGAAATAAATTAATATTATAAATTGTATTAAAACATCAAATAAATGATTCATTAAACGGATGGGATAAATAATATTTCAAAACATATTTTTAGATATAGTCTTAACATTCACATAACCCAAGATTTATGAAAAAGACAAGGCAAGCCATCATCTTGGGTAGGAATGTTTTGCACAAAAGGGCATCATGGCCGGCTATTTTTTTCCGGTGTAGAGGCAGTCAAAGAAAAAGAAATGAGAGGGGCAATATTCACGACAAAAAGGTCAGCTGCAAAGCTGGGTCACCATAAAGCAAGGGTGGTGGCATGTCTCTCTCTCTCCCCACCCCATTACGACACCTAATTCAGTCCCCTCCTCATCCACTAATCCCACAGAGACTCCCCTTCGATGATGCCGACGATGCATCCTCCACCGGCATCTTGGCCCTCAACGTTGCCAACAAATCCATCCCTATGTGCCAACATGCCGACATCCAATGCCACCTGGTGAGGAGCCACACATCAATGCCAACGACGGCAACCAGCTGGGCGATAACGCCCATGACTCTCACTTTTGCCATCGCTTCCGCCATGGGAGACAAGTGAGTACACAAGGTCTCTCTCTCTCTCTCTCTCTCTCTCTCTCTCTCTCTCTCTATATATATATATATATATATATGAACATGGAACCAATGGTCACAACATACTCATTGGTTAATATTCTTCGACCTAATGGTCACAAGGAGCCGGTGACCTATCTCTCTATCAATTTTAGGATGATGAACAATTAAAGACACGATAGATAAACACCTATGGTAATCCATAGCTTGTGTGTCGAGAAAGATGAAAAACAAAAAACACGATAGAAAGAAAGAAAGAGAGAAAGAGCACTTGGGCAGTCTGTGAGCACCTAGGCATCGAGGGTGATGGATTACGAGAGAAAGAGAAGTGTTGCCTCACCCATAATCTCTCACCTAATGGTATGCAATCAGGAAGAAACTGGGGTATTGACCATAAAGAATGATGAATGAAGTAGAGATTGGTTGTAATTCTTTGCGATTGTAAAATTCCATTAAAATTAAAATAAATATTTTGTCATACAATTATAAGACGTGATATTGCATTGTACAACCAAAAAAAAATCTTCCAAAATAAATCTTATATAATATAATATGACCACACATCTATCTTAACATTCTCATTTCAGTAACACTTATTTTATAAATATGTTTTTCTTTTATTATCCATCATTTACTACCATACAACATACATATCTTATAGCTGCAAGATAAAACTTTCTTTCAACCTTTTTATAATCTTACAATCATAGAGAATCCCTGTAGCTATTTTTCACGTATTTCCATCTTCTTTTAATTATATGGTTAACATCCTTATTACATTTCCCATTTGATAATTAAACCAAGACATATAAATTGAGTATTTTGAGATAACATTACTCCATCCAAACTAAATCCTCCGTCTTTTCTCGACACGAGATCAGAACTGATATATAGAGAATATGGAGTTGACACCATTCAAATTTAAAGAAAACAGTGCATTTTAAATCTTTTAATTAGTAGAGTTTAGAAGTTATTCTTACATTTTTCTTTTAATATGCATAGGGGCTATTTTGTAATATGGTTCTAAGAGGGGTTAAGTGTAAAAGACGGGCTTCTATAAAAGCCCGGTATGATAAAATCAGAGTAATGAATAAATGGAAATGAAAGAAACCATGATGAGGCATTTACAGCACTCTCTACAATTCTCTCTCCCCCTTTACGGTCTAGCTCTTATTCCCGACGTTGGTGCCTCCGGAAGATCCCGATGGCCACAACTCCCACCTCCTTCCATGGGTAAGTCTCCACCCCCTCCTCCACAAAGGCTCTCTCCTTCACCCCCCTCCTTTGGAAGGTTCTCCCCTTAACCCCTGGAAAATTCTAGTCCATCTTCACTATGGATCACACCGATCTCCTTCCTCACTCTCGATGAATTTCCCGTCTCCTTCTCCACCTCCGGACATAGCTCTAGCTATCAATTCTCCTTTTCGCCCGACTTCACCCCAATTCTTCTTCAGCTCCATCGATCGATGTCTACTCTTGTTTCACAATCTTCATCCTCAAGGGCTCCGAGATCCTCCCTTACCCCCGCAGCCCCGTACGGTTATCCATTTCTTCCTCTTTGGCTCTAGTGAGCCTCAACTTCTCTCCATCAATCATGTCTACTATGTCACCTCCGGATCGAACTCTCTCGTTGTTTCCCTTCTCCTTCTTCTCCAGTACGCTTGGTTCCCTTCTCTCGCTCCTTTCTCTACTTACTCAACTTTGTCTTCTTTGAGGGATTTGTTTATTTGTCTTCATCCCCTTTTCGTCCGGCTACAAAGCATTGATGATAGCTAAATCTATCTCAAGTCCTCCTTCCAAAGCTCTGACCCCCCTTCGCGAATTCACCTTCTCGTTCGTCATCTCCAGCCTCCCCTATTTTCGTGTTTTCAACCACCCTGACAAGGAGATCACGCTCCCTTGCAACAATGCAAGGTCATTGCACCACCCACAGACTCCACCCTTTTGCTCTTACGTGAATGAGCTCCCAGTTGTAGAGCTTTCATGTTGCAAAATCAGTCGATCTTTTTAGATCGAATTGGTCATGCCCGATCCAATTCCACTCGAGACAACCGATCTAATAGGATGTTTCAAGCAGATTTGTAAGAATCGGGAATCGACCGATCCTCCCGGTCAAATCGAGAGTTGATCAATTCCCCAAATTTTCGTAAGTTCTAGAATTTTGTCGATCAAGTACCCGATTCTAGACCAATCTCCGGGGAGATCGGACTAGTCCCCCCCATTCCACCTTCCCCCTCAATCTGTGGCTCCCCTCCGCAATTCCTCCCCCTCTCGAAGACGAAGATTCCTCCGACGATCACCTCCCCCCAACAAGTAGAATCAACACCCCCCAGCCCCCGATCCCCCGCTCCTAGGACCCCCACCCCTTTCGGTGTTTATACGCAAACATCCCTTTCGGGGTGGGTTTTCTCACCCCCAAACACATTCCCCCTCAATCTAGGTCTCCCCTCGTGCAGCTCTTCCACCCTCCGATGATTCCTCTAGCAATCTCCTCCCCTAACAACTAAAATCACCCCCCCAGCCCCGATCCCCCTCCCCAAGGACCCCCACCCCTTCTAGTGCCTGTACTCCGACACCCTTCGGGGGTGGGTTTTCTCACCCTTGAAGAGGGATAGGGGGTGATGACTGCATTGAAGGGGTGTCTAATCACAGCCACCCCTTTCGGGAGGGAGGGTTTCCTTAGGGGTGATCTACAGTCACCCGCGAAGGGATCATATGATGGTTGGTTGTCCCACCATGGGAACTACCCATTGTTTCAAGTCACAAGGAGAGATCCACCTTCCTTCAATTCGGGATGGCCCAAGATATTGAACTTATCCCGCACTAGGGTGTCAAAGACCCATGCCCATCCTGGGTATCCACCTTGACAAAATGCTCCAACCTAACCTAGACAAACCGGAACAGAAGAAAGCCCGACATGAACGTAAAGTGAATTGAACCCATAGAAAATTTTATTGCGAGATTCCCAAGAACCTCGGTCTCGCCCGCCCTACGAAAACCGAAATAGTTAAAATCTTCTATTTTGGAGGTTCGAGGGGCAATGCCAGCCGCAAGATGGCAGAGCCGTCACAGCAGCTCCACTACACCTCTTCCCCGCCGTATAGAATAGGGAAGCATAGCACAGAGGTTCTGTAGCAATGGCACTGCCTTGGCGCCAGAATCTGGAGGCTGATTCAACTCAATATGCGTCAAATCGGACCGTAAACTCCATAGAAACCTATCTATGGACTTATTTTCAAGTTTTTTTAACATTTTTACTTATTTATGTGGTTAGGTAATACACCCTACGTAGATAAAATTCAAGATCTAATCTCCTGAGTTCCCAAGAATCTCATGAGATCTCTTCTCTCACCCTTCCAAGACAACCCCTTGATTAAAACATGCTGAATGACCGGTGAAGGACCCACTGAAGTTGACATGCCTGGACTAGACTTATACCGATATAAACCAGGCAGAAACGAGTTTAAACCATCCAAAGTAGGCTGAAACAGGTAAAACCCATCAAACCAGGCCAGGTTGGTTAAGCCAGGGCCTGAAAGCTAGGTGATTCAGGGGAGGTCTTACAAGGCAGAAAAGACCCCCGACAAAGAACAGCAAGATGACAGCCTGCGGTCTGCCCTATGCAAACAAAGGTGGCACATGTCCCGGGAAGAGCAGGCATGTCTAGCGGGTGGCATGTCAGTGGCAAGAGGGCTTCACTGCGGCACTTGGGTGGCAAGAGTGTCCGCATCACGGTGGAGACTTGTGGATGAGGTAGACTAGTGGGAAGAAGGGTGACAAAGAAAGAAGAGAAGGAGGAGGTGATGGAGGGGTGGAGGGGCGGTGTGGGGCATTTCGAGTAGACCAGGAGAGGGTGTCAAGGGGGAGGACAGGGTTCAGCTCAGCAAGGGAGCTTCCAAGCGGAGGGTAGTAGACGAAGAGAGATGACTGAGGTGGAGGTCATGGCAGCATAAAACAGGGGAGAAAGAGAGGTCAAGAGAAACAGGGAACCAGGAAGGAAGAACCAGTGGTGGGAGATCACGTGGAATTGATCATGCAGCTCGCATGAAGCAAAGAAGAAATTGGAAGGAGAGGACGAATGACCTTGTACAATGGGGTCAGTTTGGAACAGGGGTTGCTAACAGGAAGCCGTGTGTGCGAATGGGAGGGTGTTGCTGGCGCATGTGGGAGGTATTAGATGCACTGCCGGCTTGCAGAGGCGGCCACTGTACTTTGCGTGGACCAGTTTGACATGGTGGCACCCCCAGTAGCGGGGTTGACCATGTCGTGCAGCCAACAGGGGGTGACGAAGTTTCTCCTTACACAGTTGGGGGCATGTGACAGCTATGTTGAGTGTGCACCAGCACCAAGAGCCAACCGGGGCAGCACACGATAGGTCCACTGATGCAGGCATGGTTGATGGAGACAAATGTAGCAAATCAGATGTCAATGGACAAGCGGGTGCCAGGGCGGCATGGCTGAAGACAACAGACAAATTGATGTTCAGTGCAATGCAGGGAGGCGTGGATGCAACGAGGCCGAGGATGAGGGGTGATGAGAAGGGCCAAGAAGAAGATGAGCGGGGACCGGGAGGGGTGAAGAAGAGAGAAGCAATCAAGAAAGAAGAATACGGTAAGGGGAGAGAAGACACGGGGAAGAGGAGGAAGCAGACGGAAGAACCAAGAAAAAAGGGAAGAGAATGCCTCTTTGGCCGAGACCCAAGGTGGGTGGGGGGGAAGGGGCATGAACAAGCACAATCCCAATTTTATACTTTAGACCCTATAAGATTTTAAAACAAAAAAGAATTTACCTCACTATCTACAGAATATGACTGCAAATATTCTTAAACTTCTAATTTTGTTTTGGCATTCATAAACTAAAAGTTTGTAAGCAAAATACATAAATCCTAATACTAACAGAATATTATAAGTCGATGTTGAAGTTGATCAAGCCCAATCGGTAGCATTGAATCCTCTCAAACCCGCCATTTGTACAGTCGGATCATAAAGGTCAGATGGTGTAGATTTGTAAGAGGAAAGTACCATTGAAATTTTAAAAAAAAAATACTATGGAAAATTACTAGAGAGAGGTTGCCTACATCAGCTAGATTGGTTTGAATTAAGGATGCAATGTTGCAACGACGCATTTTTTGCAGCTCAGCTGTTGAGAATCAGAAGCACCTATTGTTCAATTTGTGACATAATTCACTTTGGTAAATTTGTACAAGGATCTAGTATAGCACAGTTTGGTGGACTTCCTATCCAAGTGGCCAATGATGAAATCTCACTGGGTGAATCCTTAAAGTGGGGATTGTTTTCTCCCTCCAGTGTTAACTGGGGGCTAGAAACTAGAGATTTTGAAGACTTTTTTCATTAACCATGTCAGATGCTTTTCAACAATCTCCGCCTTCTGCATGACTGAGTTTTAGCTGCCAACCAGAACAATCAGCATCTCAGAAGCGTCCTTCACTGCTTTTCTGGTCTTTCAGGATTCTTTGTCTAATTGTCGTCTTTGCATCTTTGTTACGTGAGGAGGATTTAGCTTTCTGCCCTTGGTAGGGGCACTCTTCTACTGGTTCCCTTTTAATTCTTGGTCACTTTTTCTGTACTGCTGCAGATTATCTCCTGGGCAGATCAATCTCTCCCCAACCACCCAATGTTTTCCGTAATTGCTTATTTCCTTTCAAAGAACTGCTCCCATTCTTTTGAGGGCATCCCTCAAAAAAACGGAAATTTTAATGATTGCCAGAGAAAAAAATGACGATGGCAGAAAGCAGAAGCCAACAATAACAGATGCATGCCCGCTTCCCTACTTCCACAGACAATAAAGCATTTTTTTAAAATTAAGATGGAAACGTCACGCATACAATTTCCAAACATAAGCTACATATTTATCAATCCATTTGGCCTCTAACAAACCTAATAATAAATCATGTCCCATAAATATGTGCATGGCTATGGCTATAATTTCTCATCATTGATAAGAACTAGGATAACATTTTCCCAAAATTCAAATTGAAAAACATAACTTTTCTGGGTATCGATATGCTCACCACAAAAATTGCAAATAAAATGCTTTCCCTGATCAATGAACTTCATAAAAGGATTTATATAGCCCTTGCAGCGAGAACATCGAACAGGTCCACTTTCTCCGAAGTCCACAACCTACAAGCAAAAAATTAAAAGCAGGATAAAAATAATTCAGGTAAACATAAAATATAATATAATTCTTGAAAAATAACCCAGTAAGCAAGAATGATATTCCCTACATGTTAATGAAAACAAGCTTCAGTGATGTCAAGTAGAAAGCAATTGCTGAGAGAAACTAATCACCAAGTCATGCTGACATAACTATTACGATTAATAAACATAGAATTTGCAATAGCAAAATTTTCAAGACTCCGACTCCGGCTCAAACTTGGGTTGCCTTCCCGTAGGCCTTCCGGAAGCGGCACGGCGCCGGGTCTATAAGAAGGCCGTCGTTGAATCTGCGCAAGGGAGAGAGGCCGGAGAGGCCACGGGAGGGCGAGGGAGAAAAAATTGGAGGCCTGGAGATCGTTCGGAGGGGTTGAAGGGATTACCGGTCCGTGAAGCCTTGTTGAAGCCACGCGGTTCCTCTTCTTCTTCCGCCGGACGCCGCAGCGCCTCCTGCAAGCCGCCGCGGAAGCCGTAAAGCCTATTGGCCCTTCCCGCCGTCGCCAGCGAAGGTTGCTTCCTCCCCCTAGGACCGCCTTCTTCTTCTTTCTTGCCTACCGGAGGTGCCGTCGCCGTCGAATGAGGCCGGGAGCTGCCGGAGATGGCCCGCGTTGCCGTCGGGTGCCGAAGGTGTCGAGCGGGCACTGTAGCCGCGGGAGAAATAATGTCTCCCAACCTTAGTCCAGCGTGGAAAATAGGCGGGGCCCACCGGAGGTTTGGTTGATAAAAAAAAGAAAAGAGGCCGACCGGGCGAAGCCGGCCAGCCTTCGCAGGAGGTGGACCGCCGGTCCAGAACAGTACCCAGCCAGTCCAGAACAGTGCCTCCGAACCCTCCTTTCGGCTGAACAGAGCCCCTGCGCAAAGGCAGGCCCCTTCAAAAAAAAATCAATCAAAATGAACAATCAAGTGAAAATAAATAAAAAATACATCTTTAATTCAACAAACCGGACTAGTTGGGGGTCGACTAATCATCCGCCCCTACGTCTCGGCTTAACTTAAAAGAATTCAAAATAAGGACTAGTTGGGGGGTCGACTAACCATTCGCCCCTACGTCCTTAAGGTAGACATACAAAGGTCTATAAAAGACCCCAATGTCTTACCATTTTTTAGCTATATGAGGACGTGCATGGTCAACATGCCGCTAAGCCGATTATATGCTAATGGAATCATCAAAACAGTGGGGGATGCCCATAAGTCTATCAAGACCAGGTACATGCCGCCCATGAATTGACAAATTCATCAAGGATACAAGAGACCGAGTTTCTGGTCATGCAAGTTGTAAAATCATGTCTCATATTGAGAAAACAAGAGGAAAAATTCATGTTCGGTACGTACTTATGCTACAAGGAGAGGACAATCACATGAACCCCCGGGAAGGCAAGACAAAAGAAATTTGAAAGCTGTAAAAAGCTGAAATCTGAAACCGAATCTGTAAAGAAAAAAAACTCTGAACTTAAAAAATCAAATGAATCACCAATCTGAAATATAGCTTTGGAACCGAAACCTGGAGCTTCGAAATCTGAACCCCAATATCAAAAATCCGGTAATAAGGACCTGAAAATTCACTAAACCCTCAAGCCAAATTCAAAACAGAACTCAAATCAAATAATTGAATGAGTCAAATCCCAAATCCACACAGGTCCGAAATCTGCAGGTTCCAACTCTGATTCAATCAAACCAATTTCGACCAAGCTCAACTCCAACTAAATGCAAACTAATAAGTCCACGGCAAACAACAAGTTCTTAACTCTTAATTTAAAATGAACCAACAAAGCCAACACACTTCAACGAATCTGAAATCCGAAATACAACCTGATCCTGAAATCGGAAAATTCTAAAATGATCAGCAGAAGATAACAATCAAAAAATGTGAAATCTACCAACCTGCAGAACTCAGAAACAGAAATCAGAAACATAAATACCCAAAACTGAAGACTAAACCCACGTAATTTCCAACCGATTGAACATCAAACTCAACCCAGTTCTGAATTCAGCCAGAATTCTGTAACTAGACCTCAATTAAACCAAAATCCAAATTCAAACCCAACCCAAATTAAATAAACAATCTTTTAATCAAATCTCTCAAATCAAATTGAATTCAAACAAATCAATTCTAAACAAATTGATAAAACAAATTCAAAAATCAATCAATAAGTAACTCAAACAAATCAACCCAAATCAGAAACAGTTAACAAATTCAAATCCAACCCAAACAAATTCAATTAAGCAAAAAAATCAAATCAAATCAATTCAATTAAACTCAAGTCAAATTAATCAAACTGAAATTCAAAATAAGTCAAATGCTTGCCTTCCATCAAGCTCATGGGGTTGTTTTCTCCTATGTGTTTGTGTGAATGTTTATTTGTGTGAATGCATGTCTTTTGTTCCAATGGATTGCTATGACAGAGAATCAAGGGTTCTCGAGCATCTCGATGTAATTAACGTCGGATCTTCGCACCATCCGATGGGGAGAGGTCAAAATAAAATTTCAAAGAACCTAACAACCTCAACATATAATTTTGACCCTAGTTAGTACTTTTATGAAATATCATCTATTTTCTTACAAAGTCAACACTAAGGTCAAATCAAATCAAATCTAATTCAAATCCAAACAAGAAAACGAATTTCCAAAACCAAATTCTTTTAAATTTGAGAGATTTTTGAGGTTACATCAGATTCCTATCAGGTGCACAGAATAGGCAAATACTGATGATACTGCCTTGGGGCTTTGGCATCATCAGATGGGCAGGAAAGGTCTCGGAGACAGCTACACTGTTAGTGGGAGAGAAGAAAGATGTTGATCAGGGCACCACACCCAATTTCCAGGTACAGTAATCGGCATTAAGATCTCGAACATACATTGTCTCCTTTTAACAGAACAAATGAAGAGAAGCAGGTCAAGAAATCCTTCATAAAAAGCAGAGAGAGAAAGGTTACTCGGAAAAAATATCTTTGAAAATCATAAAAAAGGTATTTCATTTCGCATGAAAAAATCTTCACAATGAAAAGTAACACAGAATAGGCTTCATGTATATACAAGAAATCTACCCAGCTATAAAATCACTGCCAAATATAGGTCCAACATCAAAGGTTCCTTGCTAAGCAAGGCAGCTTAGGCAGTGTCCAGAAGGCAGAAACCATACAATGTTTTCTACGCAGAGAGCCGCACAAGAAGACTGTTTGCTCAAGACATGACTTCTTGGATGCCAATCAGAAGACTATGTCAGAGGCAAGACAAAAGAGGATATACATGATGGGAAAGAAACGCCTGAAACTATAATCACCCGCTTTCCTCCTGCTGCCAACAGGGAGATACTTTGGAGTACACATTTCGACAACACCCATCTTCCTCCTGCTGACAGAATCTTACTTTTCCAGCCCAACGTTTTCTACCTTCATGATCAGATTCTCCCAATCCCTTCTATTTGTACCTCTATCAAATAAAAGCAAACCAAGGCTCTTAATTGGAAAAGTAGAAATGAGCATACCAATTTTCCTCTGCACCCTTTCCAATGTGGCCACTTGCAAATTTAGGTTGACCACCTCATATCTGTCCTTGTTAATTTTCAGCCCTCTCACTAATTATAGCAAATATATCAGGATCTTAAAATTCTCACATTTCTTCTCATCAATTGCTGCAAACAATAGATTATCATCAGTGAACTGAAGGTGAGCGAAGAAGCTACTTTGGGCTCCATTTCTGCTATCTTGCAACCTTTTGGCAAGGTGTTAGCCGTCGAGAAGGAACTACTTTGGGCTCCATCTTCTTTTGCAGTCGCAGTTTGTCCTCAGTCCCTATGCTTTATCTGAGGTGTTTACTTCTCCAATCTTCATTGGCAATTTTCAATTTGTTATCAGTTTGAGTCCTATTCAAGATGGGCAGACGGCGGGACAGACTTGGGATTCCACCAAGGTCGCAGCGCTGTAAGGAGCTTCGTACACACTTCCCTTTCCTAAATGCCAATCTTTTAGCAATTTTTCAAATGGAAGACCAATGCCGGGAAGGTCTAGGGCCGCTTCTGGCAGGCCAGAGGGTTCCTCCGTTGGAAGGCATTATCACACAATTGTTGAGTGAAGCAGGTTTCGGGTCAGGAAGATGATGATCGGTTGTTCAGCTCAGGTATGGGGGACCCAATTAGCTCGTCTTCGCCGCCGGATCCAACTGAGTTATCCATGTCTGATGAACCGGAGCCGGCTCAGGTGCAAGACTTTCTTCTTCCGGACTGGAGTCCCGGGAACCGACTCAAGAGCAAGTCGTCGTCGGAGGTCTTGGGTCAGCTAGGTGGTTTGCTGAGCCCACAGTCGAACCGCATCCTCGTCCCATGTCTGCTGATAAGTCTCTGCTACAGTGGCCTCGACATGACCTCACAGTACAGAACCAGCCTTCTGGCAAACAGCTTCGGCAACCATCATCTTTCGGTGATCACCCTTCACAACGATTGGTACGATCAAGTGAAGATGGCAAGGGACTCAGAAAGGTGGACAAGGATGGTTCTCTTTTACTGAGGGGCTCTGTTAAGGCTACGGGTAGCTCTTCATATAAGCTTCCGGCAGGTTTCTTTCGACGCCAAGTCTATCCGGAAACAGTTCATGTGGTTCGGACCTAGTGCGATTATGTCAGGAGGGCATTGAAGACTTTTTTGGTAACCCAATGTCTCTGGATGACAGGTTCGATCATCATCAGCTTGTTGCAGTTTCAGAAGGTGACAAGGAGGTACCTATTCAATGGGGAAATGACAGTGATCGGGTTTTCATTGTCTCTAATGAAGATATTTACAACATGGACCACATTGTGGGTCTGAGGTTCCTGGGCAGGGAGCAGAGTGTGAGCTCTTTCTTTGAAAGATTAAGGAAAGACTTAGGGGTCCACCAAAGCACTGGTAGAGCAAAGAAAACCAACAAAGGATAGGATCAAGAGAAATGAAATTTTTGTTACTGAATAATGTCTTCTCTGAGGAGAGAAGAAGAGGGAAGGAGGGGAAGAGCATTATTGTTTATTGATGCTAAAGATTATTATCTGGAATTGCAGGGGACTCGGTGGTAAAGATAAAATTAGAGAGTTTCACAGCATAGCTTCTCTCCATGATACAGACATTTGGATGTTTCAAAAGGCAAAATCTGACATCTCGTCAGCTGATTCTGCTATAGTCTTGAAGCTTCTTAAGTTGGCCCAACAGGAAGAAGTAGTGGGCTAGTGGGGATCTGGGACATCAACAAGTTTGCAGTGGCAGAGCTACTCAAAGACTCTAATTACTCTTGAAAATTGTGGATGCCACATGCGCAGTCTCCTACAGTTTGTGTAATGTTTATGATCCGGTCGATACAAAGAAGTTTGTTTCTCTCTAAGCTTTTAGAGAGTTTGGCAGTCATTACTAACCTCCCGTGGTGCCTTGGGAGCGATTTTAACATGGTACTCAAACCTGGGGAAAGGTTGGGTCAAGATGATTGGGCTCTAGAAATGAGCATCCTTAATGACTTTGTTAATTAGTGTGGGTTGGTAGAGTTATCGGACTTTGGGATTAAATTCACTTGGTCCAATGTAAAAGCAAAATCAAAGTTAGACAGGTTTCTCTTCTCAACTTCTTGGACCCAGCTCTTTGGTTTCCCTGATGGATTCCACTTGCCAATGGTGGTGTCTAATCATTTTGCTATATTGAGTGTGGCAGGAAGAGGAAAGTGACCAATCATAAATTCCACTTCGAAATGACATGGACTAGGCATCCATCTTTCAAGGACCTGATTGATGACTGGTGGAAAGGGCAGAAGGTTTCCACTTCTTTAGCCACAGGCAGATTCTCAACCAAGCTAAGGATGATTAAAAGAAAGCTTAAACAATGGGCCAGCCGTGAGTTCCACTTACCCAAGTCTCTTAGAGCTGAAAAGTTAGCTAAGATTCATACTTTTGAAAAATTGAATGATGCTGGCTGCATTACTAAGGATCCGAGGGCCGAGTTAAAAAAAGGTCAAAGAAGAATATAAGAAATGGCCTTTTAATGAGGAGGTCAAATGGAAGCACAGATCCAAAGAAACTTGGCTTATGGAGGGTGATAAGAACACAGGATATTTCTATTCACTAGCTTTGGCTAGGAAGAAGAAGAATTACATCCAAAAGCTGACAGTGGAGAATTCTGACTTTGTAGAGACTGACCAAGTTGGTTCTAGAGCTTCTCTTCTATAAGGTGCTCTTTGCTAATGATAACATGTGGAGCTGCTTGCTAAATTGTGGATTGGTTGCACCTTTATCAGGCCCTCGTGCCAAGCTGTCATACGCACTTGGACTGGTCTAACCTTCGAGCCCCTCACACCAAGCTGCATTCTGCACTTGCATTGGTCTCACCTCTATTGGACCCTCGTGTCAAGCTACCTTCTCGCACTTGGACTAGTCTAACCTTTAAGCCCCTCACACCAAGTTACATCCCGCACTTGGATTAGTCTCACCTCTACTGAACCCTCACGTCAAGTTGCCTTCCGCATTTGGAATGGCCTAACCCTCAAGCCCATGAATTCCAAAATTGGAATTAGTCACCACCGATCTGATCCTATTCAAATTGGATGGGCCGGAATCGCTTGATTCCTAGAAAAGAAAATCAATTCTAGATCAACAGGAATCAGTTTTTTTCTTCAAAAAATTTTAAAAAATCAGAAAAATAGGAAATCCACTAAAACTTCTTTAAAAAATGTAACATTTAACATACTTAAAATCTTAGCCATACACGATAAGAAGATAATAATTGCAACATGATCACATGATAAACAAATGCAACATGATAACACGATGACAGGATAAACAAACGTAACATGATAACATGACAATAATTAAACATCTCAAGACTTATGTTCACCAATATCTATGATATTGGCCAGCATCCTCTTTCTCCTACTACTGCCACAACATGACTGAGTTGTACCTTGTCTTCTTGTCAATGCAGGTGCATATCGATATGAAATGAATGCATCAGCCATTTCATTGAAGTCATAAACATCAGATTGTAGCACATAAGTGGGTTGTGTACGTAGAATCCACAATGTTGGAGTTCATCATATATTGGAGAATCCGACTTTGTATAATGAGATGGGTGTTTTACACATCAAAAAATAGGGCTACTATGAACTAAATGAGGCTCGAGTCGTTGCACCTACATCTACTCCACATACATCTCCTCCTTCTCCTTCTCCTCTTTCTCCTACCGGGTGGCTATTATGCACTCCTCGTCATCATCACCCGAGAAGTGTGAAGGTGTCGGTGTCGTCATCTAAATTCACAAGACGTCGCTCGATATCCAGCTTCCTTCTCTTCGCTTCTTCTGCAATGTCATGTGATGACTCACAACCCACAAACTTTTTCAACTGTCCTAAGTGTCCCATTTTTCTTAATGTCACTTTTGTTTTTGTCCTCCTTGAACTGCAAATGGGCTACATAGATAGGGGTGAGGTCGAGCCGTGGCTAAGGCCGGAGATGGATGTACGACCGCCGGGGCAACGATGGAGCCGCCCGAGGAGTAAGTGGAGCATCCTCAACCTCAATGTCATCTAATTCTCCTTCTCCCCATGCACGGTTCCTCAGGATCAAACTCAGTTGAATGATCTCTAACTGACCTCTCCTCTATCCAAGAAGCAAGCGAGTTTTTCTCCTGAAATATGTGGTCCATGTCAACCTCTTCAGGTGGTGTTTGTGCTCTCTATCTTTGCCCATATGGTCCATATGTAAACTATGCAAATCTCTCCTTTAAGATCTTTTGTCAGTCTTTGATGCTCTTTATGTGTAGCGTCATGTTATAATGACAAAAGACAAGCTTCTCCAATCTATCAGATGTCAGTCTGTTCCTTCTCTTTGTGTGTATCAGGTTGAATGTACTTCAGTTCCTCTCACAATGAGAGGAACTAATGCTCTAGCTCAATATCCTGATAGCAACAACAGCTAGCGGATTCTATCCACTCCTGACATTGACCTGAACCCACCACTCAACAACAACAAAAAATAATGAACAATCAACCCTCTCTAGACAAGTAATGGAGTTTTAAAGGAAAGTAATAAAAACATGATCTTAAATAAGCATACCAGAAGAAATTTTGTCACAAGAATATTTCAAATCAACATCTAAGTGTACACCAACCCTCATTTTATAATGTTACATCTGAAAAATGATAAATACAAAGTGATTAGTGTTTCTAATTATTTCTTAACACCCAATTATTAATACAATTTTCACTTACTTCTAACTAAGCTTTTGTCCTATACTACCAAGATCGGCACAAACGTTGAACGACCGAGAGAGTACCCTGCAACACCTCATTATCGTTAGACACTTATCCTTCATAATGGATGTAGTGGTTCAAAAATTATTCTGTAATCATTCAAGTATATTTCATTGTCAACAAACTAAATATTGACTAAATAGAAAGTAAATAAGTACAAAGATATTCACTGACCTGCAATATGTACATCAAAATGCAATCTCTTATTCTATTTGTCATCAATGATCTTTCACCATTTTTTGTACCCTCTGGGACTCTTCTCTTTGATTTTCAACTTCGCACGGTCCATTGCATCATACAGAGTGCCCATCTGGTTCTTGTCATCTGAGTCAAGTAATAGACAATCTCTTCCAAAATAGGCAATCCTCTTCCAAAATCTCTTATCTATAAGTTATAGTTCAGCATTAACAAGAATCTCCAATTGATCATCTTTGTTATGCAGGTGGTCCACAATATACTGATAATACTCCTCTGACTAGGTGAACCTAACCAATGTATGTTCGTGCAACAACCAATGTATGTTCGTGCTGATGCAAACTCTTCAATGCAATGAAGTTTGTGGCAAACCTAGTTGGGTATGGCCTAACAAGATCATGCCCTACAGCGTACTCCCTCATAATGTGAGTAGACAGCAATGTGAATAAATGAAAGAAGTAATAATGTGTGTTTGCCTCACAACTGTAGAAACTGTAACCTCTATGCCTATATCCTCTAACATAAAATCAATGGAGTGCGCTACGTAAGGTACCTAGAAGAGATGTTGCCTCTTCTCCATCAATTTCTTCCCTGCTGTCTTCTAGGACGGTTCATTGTGAATCACAAATTGAACTACATTTTCTTTCTCAATCTCCTCCACTTGGGCATCCATCAATAAAAAAAATATAGTCGACGTTCTTGATTTGACTTGATGTATCAACAAATTTCAAAAAAGTGGTACCCTCTGAACATTACACCAAGAAGTTGATCATGCTTCCTTTGGTGATGTTTGTCCACCCATCACACAACTGTGCAACCTCTCTCCTTCCAGACCAACTTGAAACCTTCTATCTATTGCCTCAACTCTTATACCTCCTCATCTAGCTCACCAACATAAATATGCCTGTTTGTAAGGACTTGGATTCCTGGTCCAACCTCAACAATGGCATCAATCATAGTCTGTAAGTAAGGACTGGTGGTTACATGTGCTGGGATGCCTAAAGTAAGGTAAACAAATCCATCAATCATAAAAAATGTTAATTAAATGAAATATACATACATACATGCATGCATACGTACATCCATACATGCATGCATACATACATCCATATATGCATGCATACATACATCCATACACATTAAGATTTATACATGCAAGTAAAAATCACTTTATAATGTGTCTCACTGCTCTCTTTGTCGTTGTTCCCGTTATCTTCATTCGTTTCATTGCTTGTTTAATGTTCCTCTACCAAGCACTCAACTTCCTAAAGAGAAACTCATTTGTCGGTGTATGTCTCATATTACCAGACCGACGCAATGGCTCCTCTCTTGCTTTCACACCGAAACCCTCAGTGTGGCTATGTCGAGTCAATGTTGATCGGCCAAAAATAGAATCAACTCTAGACGCTCCTACTCCCCTTGTCTCTTCCTCCATTATTGCTTCATGTTTGCATGCATGCCTAGCTTTCCTTAGTTCGGAGTCTGTGGATGACTCCTCACTCTCCGCATATAGTTCAGCTCTTGCCTTGCCTTTCCCTTTATAAGTTGGCACTCCTCCCTTTCTCCTCTCAAGGAGCTCATCAAGCAATTGCTCCCATTGTTCAATCCTAATCTCACGTTGTGAGGTTCTTCACTCATCTCCTTGAACACCTTGTCACATTTCTTAACATTGCCACCTAATCTAGCAATGTATTGTTTCGAGTGAAAAACACCTCCGTTCATCTCCTTACCACATCACTTGCATTGAACCCTCTTTTTTCCCACATCTACCATGTATCCATGATCTCAACTAACATCACATCTAGCTACCGACACATCACCTTCGTCATGGTCGGCCATAACTTGCACCTACAACATACATAAACAATTAAACACGCCTGTTAAAAAGTAATAAAATTACTTTAAAGAATTGTTCAGGAAGAAAACAACCCTTTAAGTGGGCTATTTGGTATGTTTAAACCATTATGAATCATCGAAAAGCGTAGAAATGAACATAAGAAAATTCGGGCAAAGAAATCTTACAAGGAAAATGAAAAAGAGGAAGGAACAGCCTGTGAATCGCTGGAATTGAGAGTTGGATCGTTAGAATCCAAGAAGGATTATTGGAATCGCAAGAAGAATTGCTAGAATTACTCGAGAATCGCTAAAATCGCCATCAGAATCAATGCCGCCACTGCCAAAATCAATCGATGCCAAGCTAGAATCGCCAAGGGAATCGCCGAAGGTGTTCAACCCTAACAGGTGGCCGGCGAAATCGGCCCATCCGAGGCCTTATTTGGCCATAATCGGATCGATACTAGGTTTGCATCAGGCCCGATATCGATCCATCGTGGGACTTAAATTGTCGCAATGGAATCGATTGATCCAACCGATTCTAGGTCAAAATCGATGGAATCGGATCAAACTTGATCGATTCCACTAATTCCATAATCCATGTTCGAGCCCCTCACCCCCCTCACATCAAACTACATCCCGCACTTGGTTTGGTCTCACCTCTACCGATCCATTATGTCAAACTACTTTCCGCACTTGGACTAGCCTAACCTTTGCGCCCCTTATGCCAAGCTACATCCCGCACTTAGATTGGTCTCACCTTTATTAGACCCCAAGTCGAGCTGTCTTCTGCACTTGGACTAATCTAACATTTTAGCTCCTCACGCCAAGTTGCACCTACACTTGGATTGGTCTCCACCTCTATCGGACTCTTACATCAAGCTACCTTCCACACTTAGACTAGTCTAACCTTCGAGACCACATGCCAAATTGCCTCCCGCACTTAGATTGGTCTCACCTCTACCAGACCCTCGTGCCAAGCTACCTTCCGCACTTAGACTAGTCTAATCTTTAAGCCCCTCATGCCAAGTTACTTTTCGCACTTCAATTGGTTTCACATCCTCAAGCCCCCATGCCAAACTACCTTCTTCCCAAGTGACCTCTCGCACCTAGGTCAATCTCGTCACATATCAAAAATCCCTTTATGTTGATTACCTCACCCATCAAAAGCCCCTTTTATGTGTCCTCATGTCTCTAGGCCCTCATACCAAGTTGTCTTCCACATTTGATTGGTCTAAAATCCTTTACAAGCCCTCGCACCAAGTTACCCCTATTCTTGGACTCGTTTGACCACCTAAAACCCCACACTCCATCTAAGTTCAATCGTCACCCTTTCAATAAGACCCTTGAGTCGGACTACCATTGATATCCAACCTGGCATGTTCCTCTTTACATACGGCTTGAGGGAATCCTCAATTCCTTGCCAAAAAAAAAGAAAGTTTGGACCATTCAATCCAAGTTATTTGCAACCCAAACGAGTCTAGTCCGAATCCTGTTAGGATTTAGTCAAGTCCAAATAGACCGATCAGTTAGTCTCTTTCAAAAGTCAATGGTCAAACAGTCCTGTCAACGGCATGACCTGAAGCACCAAGTCAAGAGCCGAGATTAATCTATAGTGATGTTAATGGATCTACCATAATGGACCCTTAATGCGTATTGGATATCTCCAACATGTGATTGGCTGAGCTCAGGATGATGAGGGTCAGTCACCTCCAATGACCCAAACCCTTGTCAATCTAAAGGCATTTAAGCTACGCTGAACTAGCCAGCCAGTCCGCAAAGGACAAAGAGAGGTCCGTCCGCCAACTACAAGGGCGATTCCATGTCAACTCTCGTCTCCAAGAAACAGCCCGTGGAGAACATTTGTTGGCACCTAAAAAACTTTAACCAGATTAGGATTTAATTCGATTCAAACCCTCAATTGGTCAAAGAATGACCTATTCTCATATTGGGCCCATTTCGGGTTCAATTTATCAAAAAAAAATGCTAAGATGAGACATTTCCACAATTCACTTCTTTAAATTTAATGAGTTGTGATTTGTCTCGAATCAGGCAAATATCAATTTCAACTCTATCTAAGGTCAATTTCGCAGTATTCCTTGTTTACACATATTAGGCTATGTTGCAACTCCTAAATGGGTCCATCGGCAATCAATTTCAGCCCAAAGCCCATTTATTCACTCAATTTCGTGACACAATTAGCTTCAGCTTATTAGGCTAAGATGGATGCTTAAATATGGCCCACTCAATATCCTTTGTCACATCAGCCACCACCTCACCTCCTCCCATTAATTTGATGGCATGGGGGATGTAAAAGGACACCATCATAAAAAAAGGAGAAGACTTCATGGTTCATCTCAAAGCTAGTCTTGGAGAATGAAGAGACATGGGAGGGAAAGTGTCAGTTCAACCATTTATTTCCCTCCACCATTTCATCTCCCCTTCCTTTCTATAAAAGAGCAGGACCAGCCAAGGGAGAAAAGGTTGGATGCCATCAGCGCTCCAGCAGCATCCTGCACGCCATCAGCTCCCCCCACTCCAGCCGCTGCACCAGCCGCCAAGGGAAGGAGGAGGAAGAAGAAGAAGAAGAAGAGAAAGATGAAGAAGAAGGCAAAGAGAAACTCTTCTCCATGAAACCCTTTAAAATTCTCTCTTCTCCTCCTTTTTCCTCTCTTTCTCCCCTCCATTCTCCCCATTGGACCCCTGTCCTGCCCTCGATCAGATCACCCCTACACAGCCCCTTGTGCGCTCTCCTCTCCATGGCCAGAAGCTCCCTGCACCAGACCCTCACACGGTCCCTAAATCAGCCCACCTAAACAGACCCTTCCTTGACCCTGTTTTGAACCCTGATCAACCCCTTATCTGAACCCTTAAAGAACCCCTCATCAGTCCCCTAAACGGATCATAAACTGGGCCCCTACACAGTCCTAATTAGGCCCTGCTCCAGCCTCCGTCGGTATCCCCAAAACAAGTCCTAAACAAGCCCTTGAAATGACGCTTGCACAGTCCCTAAAACAAGACCACAAACAGACCCCCTGGACTATACCTTAAACTCCATCTGCAGTGCCCTTCTTTGGCTCGGCTACGTCCCTTGCTGGACCCCACTTTACTGGTCACTTACAGCACCCTTAAATCAGGCCCAATTAACCCTCAACTGATCCCCTACAGCAGCCCCCGTTGATCCTCAAAATTCCACAAACAGTTCATTGTCAAGCCTTGATAGGGGGGTAAGAAGAAGGTTAACATTCGGACCCCTTACCCACAGGATGGGTTGAACAACCCCTCAAATGGGTCCCCATTCTCTACCCCTTAGCAAGATCCAGCCTTAACCTCGAGGACACCCCACTAGCAGCCCCTTTTACAGCCTATACAGTTCCCCTTGTGGACAACCTATCACAGCACCATTGTGGCTACCCGAACACCCCTAAATCTGCCTCTTATGCGGTTCACTGTTCCAG
Source organism: Cryptocoryne crispatula var. balansae (assembly GCA_036172225.1). Classification (NCBI taxonomy): domain Eukaryota; kingdom Viridiplantae; phylum Streptophyta; class Magnoliopsida; order Alismatales; family Araceae; genus Cryptocoryne; species Cryptocoryne crispatula. Next base: position 29,794,789 of record CM069928.1, read on the forward strand.
CCCACTACCGGTCCAAACATCCCCCCTATACTAAAACGTGCTATCAAATAAGAAAGCAGCCCCTTGCAACAGCCTTGTGGAGGGCTTGGTGGAGGTCGACAATCGGATCCCTTTCCCTTTCCCACAGGATGGGTCAAGGAACCCCCCCAATTAGGCATTCACCCTTAGTCCAAAACAGGAGACAGACAGAAAGATGAAGAATAAAAACAGGCCCATCAGACCCGAGAAGCTCAAGGCAGGCCTACCAAGCCAATGAAGACTCGAAGTCAACCAATCAAGCCAAGGAAAACAAGGACCGGCCCATTGGGTCCATCGGACATGAAAAACAACTTTAAATCAAATATGAGCATTAAATAAAAATGTTTATGAAGTTAGCACCACATCGTGGGTGCTACACAATTGGGTGGCTAATCCGGACCAGCTTCCAATACATTAGTCCGAGAGTAGACATGGGACACATTCCCACTACAAACAAACCCTTCCCCAATAATGACTAGTCAAAAGACTTAGCTATGTCGGAGGATAAAATCTATTTGATCGAGAATGTGTCAGCATGTCATCGTAATGTTCAACTCATCTCTTGATCTTATGGAAACATATCCCAGGAGAAGGAAGGTCATGTTCAGATTTCATATGTACTACGATGTATGCCAACATGAAATAAATACAAAGTTCAAGTGCCAATGTGGACCATTGCAAGTTGCTCACCAAATGTTAGCCAAACGAACAGGATAAGATGCAAACCAAACTAAAAAATAATAAATAAGATAAATCATATCCGTTAAAATCTGAAAAATAAAAAATCAGGTTTTAAATAATCAGAAATTTTACTTAAAATTTATTTAATTCAATGAAATTAAATTCTTAATTAAGTAATAATTAAATAATTTCAAAGAGAATTAAAAATTAACATTTAAAACATTTAAGAATCATCAAAGCCGCCCCTAAACACTAAAAAATCAGATCATAATATAAATCAAAATCCCCAAAACATATTCAAACAATTAAAACACATTTAAAATATTCAAATCATACTAAAATATTCAAAACAAACTCAAAACATCAAATCGACAAAAAAAGATATAATTAAAATATCTTAATCAACATGTCAACTAAGTGAAATTAAATTCCAAAACATTCAATCCATTCATTAAAGTGCAAATCAAAACAACATAAACATCAAATCGACAAAAAAAGATATAATTAAAATATCTTAATCAACATGTCAAATAAGTGAAATTAAATTCCAAAACATTCAATCCATTCATTAAAGTGCAAATCAAAACAACATAATTTCAATTAAAACAAATCAAACCAAAATTCAACAAGTCAAATTCAATTTAAATCAAATCACAATCAAACAAAAAACATAAATAATAATAATCAAGTTGAACAAACAATCCAACCCACACTCAAATTAATTGAAGTTCTTTTCAAACAAATTCAAATAAATATGTTTGCATCTCATTAGGCTCGCAAGGCTACGGCCCTCAATGTCTATTGTCTTTACGTGGATAAGCACATTCTATAGAAATAAAAAGCCATGGCGGAATCTAGGGCACTCGAGCATTTGATCAACATAAGTTAACGCCAAATATTCACACCACTATGGAGAGAGGTCAAATTTAAATTTTTCACAGAATCCAAAGCTCGGTTCTATGTTTTTTATACTATTGTCGGACTAGTTAACACTCTTAATGAGATATCACATATTTTCCAAGATAGTCCAAAAGAGATACAAAATCCATGCATCCTAAAAGATGAGGTTCTCACATTGTAGTTGCAAGATCATCACAAAAACTCTAGCTACAAGATTGAGTAACTTCATTGATAAGCTTTGCCTCCCGTCTCAAACAACCTTCATCCCGAGGCGTTACATTCTTGACTTATATCAAGGGTCTGCAAGAGATTTTCCTATTTTAATTGACTTACATCAAGGGTCTGCAATAAGTCATTATCTTTTTGCATTAGTTATAGATGAATTAACGAAGACTATACAAAATGATATACCTTGGTGTATGATATTTGCAAACGATATCATATTGATAGATGAAACATAAGGAGTGAATAGAAAGTTAGAAATGTGGAGGAATATTTTGGAGACTAAAAGTTTCAAGATAAGTAGAACTAAAACATAATATATGCATTAGAGACTAAAAGATTCAACCGATTCCTAGGAAAAAAACCGATTTGAAATCAATCAAAATTGAGATTTTTTTCTTCAAAAAAATTCACAAAAACCGATTCCCATGGCCCAACCCACACTGATATACCTTCTTCAATGCTGCAAAAGGCCTATGTGGCATGTGTGCCATTTGCTTTCTTTTTTTTAGGAGTAGGTTCTATAGCTGGGAGTGGGTCTAGGGCTACGGGTGGGGATGAAGCTAGGGGTGGACCTAAAGTTGGGGGTGGTATAGGTTGAGCTTCATGAACAACATTCTCCATAAGTTCACTCTCAACACCATCAAGCTCCCATTCAGCCCATGCACGGTCATCTAAGTCAAACTCTAGTGGTTCCCTCCCATCCCTCTCTTCTAACTAGGCAGTAAGTGGGCGTTCCTCCTGGAAAATTGTGTCTATATCCGCTTCTTCTGGCACCTAAGACTCTAAAGTAGCTCTTTCTTTATAACATAGTTGTCAAGGCGCCCGCCTAGGCGGCAAGGCGCTTTTCCAAGGGCGCCTTGCTAGCGCGCCTTGTCTAGGGCCAAAAAGGCACCCTAGGCACCTGCCTAGGCGCCCAAGGCGTCCAAGGCGCCAACCTAGGCACCCAGGCAAGGCGCCTTGGGTATTTTTACATCATTAAAAAATATGTTTGAGGGGTTTTCCCCCCTTGATACCCCTCACAAAGGACACTTATTTAATGATAGTTTAAATATATTAATATATTGCATTATCACTTATACTATCATACCCCTCTTTCTTCTCTCTCTCTCTCTCTCTCTCTCACTTATACTATTACATACTTTTTAGGGTTCAAGGGACTTCGCCCCCCTGACAATTCCCCACAAGGGGCGCTGCCCCCTTGATCCCCACGACCTGACCGCACAGGTCGATCCGCGACTACTCTGTGCTCCCCCCATTTAATAATATTATAACAATATTTTATCATCACTTATACTATTGCACATATATAAATTTTATAATCATAAATGAGTTATATACTTTAATTTTATAAAAATTTATTTAACTTTCTTCTCTTTCACACACATCATATTTACTTATGTGCATTGATAAAACACTCATATTCAATTATAACATAAAAAATATAATTATATTTATGCTTATTTTTATATATAACAATCTCCCAACTCAGCCTTCCTTGAATACCGCCTTGACCGCCTAGGCGACGCCTAAGCGGCCGCCTTGTCGCCTAAGCGGAATCGGTACCCTTCAACGCTTTGGGCGCCTTGTCGCCTTGACAACTATGCTTTATAAGGCCCTCTTGTAAATCTCTCCTATGTCTACTTTTGGCAGGCCTTGATGTTCTTGATCCACAAGCACATATTGTAGTGACAGAACACCAGCTTGTCTAGCCTCTCAGACCTTAGCATATTAATTCTGTTTATGTGAAAAGGGCTAAAAGGGTTCTAATTCCTCTCGCAATGAGAAGAATTGGTTCTCTGGCTCAATATGCACACGGTAATGAAAGTTAGTGGATTTCATCCACTTCTTATGCTCACATGCACCCACCATTCAGTTGAAAAAAAAAATTCCAACAGAGCAGACTATTAGTGTTGTCAAATAAGAATATACTTAACAATAAGTTATTACAACTTAGATTTACATACCTGGAGAAATATTGCCACAAGAATATCTCAGATATAGATCTGAGTACTCTCTGGCCCTCATTATGTATGATTGCATCTAAAAAAACATAAATGTTACAAAGTTAGTAATTTAGTTTGCTTTTTTTTTTAAAAGTTCAATGATCATTTATCACTTAATTATAACTCAACCTCTGTCATATCCTGGTGAGTCAAAGAAAGTCTATTAATCACAGCCAATGTACCCCTCACCACCTCATTGTCATTGCACACATTCCCTCTATATTGGATCTTGGGGTTTATAAAATATCCTACATTGAACACATGATGTAAGATAAAGGCATACATTTAACAATGAAATGAGAATATTGAAATTAAAGTTTGTGAGAACTACTTGCTACATGTACATTATGGTGCAATGTCTTGTCCCATCTAGCATCCACAATTTTCCATCACTTCTTGTAGCCTATGTGATTCTTCTCATTTATCCTTAACTTAGCCCGGTCTATTACATCATAAAGATTTCCCATCTAATTTTTATCATCTAAGTCCATTAACCTTAACATATTTACAATTAGCTCAATGATGGATAAATAATATTTGATCCTCTCACAGAAATGCTTGTCCATAATGTACCTCTCCATCTGTGCCAGTATCTCTAACCGATCCATCCTATCATGCAAATCAGCCATGTACATTATATATTCTTGAGATGCAATGAACCGCGCTAGTGTATGTCTATGCATATGTAAACTCTCTCCGAGACAATGAAATTTGCAACAAATCTTGTGGGCCCAGGACTAATGAGGTCGTGCCCCTTTGTATATTGTCTCATCATATGGAGCAAACGGGGATATGAATAGATAAATATGTGATAAGATGTGCCTGACTGACTAGTGTAGACACCGATGGCTCCTTACCAATATCCTCCAACATAAGATTTATAGAAAGTACAACACAAGGACCCCAAAAAGGGTGGTGTACGTTCTCCATCAACTTCTAACCCACTGCCTTGTAGGAGGCTCATTGTATGTCACAATTTGCACAACATTGTCCTCCCCAATTTCCTCCACAATGGCATCCATCAAAGAAAATATGTAGTCAGCATTTTTAATCTAACCAGCAGCATCTACTAATTTCAAAGCCCTCTGAATAGTAAATCAAGAAATTAATCGTGGACCTCTTTGTAATGCCAGTTTATCCATCACACACCACTGTGCACCGCCTCTCCCTCCATACCAGCTTGAAGCCCTCTATCCACGACTTCAGCTTCTCTACTCCTCTAGGCCGGCTCCATATATGTATTGGTTGTTAAGGACTTTTAGTTCCAGTCTAGCCTCAGCTATAGCATCCCCCATAATTTGAAAATAGGGGTTGGTGGATTCATGTGCAGGGAAACCTATATAAACATGCATACATAAAAGATGAATAAATTGTAAGAAAAAATTTGAAGAAAATAAATTAACAATGTAAATTTCACCTGAATGTAAGAAAACTTAACAATATGTCTTACTACCTTCTTGGCAACTATCTTAGTTGCTTTGATACCGTTAAATACTTATTTTAATATCTTTTGGAAAGCACTCTACTTCCTAAAGCAATAGGGGTCATCCATTGGTGGTGCAGTGACCGAGCGTGTGGAATGTGAATGACGATACACCCCAAATATCCCCTCTCCTACTCCCATACCCTCACTAAGTGGGAGTCAGTTGGACAGTGAACGACGCAATGGAACATCCCCAGGTCTAGAGCCTCCTCTCCTCCTCCTCTCTCTGTGCATACTTACTTTCATGTATCATCTTCCTCAGCTCAGAATCTATGAAAGACTCATCCTCCTCATCCTTACGTATAGGCATAACTTTCCCTTTCCCCTTCCCTTTGTGGGTCGGGTAGTCATCTCCTCTACCCATGAGTTCGTAATACAACTCATCCCTCTGTTCCATCCGGATCGATCTTTGTTAGGCGCTTCCTAACATGTAAGCCCTCATAGCCTCCTTGTTCTCCCTAGGCACTTTGTCATATTTTTTACATTGCCACCAAGTCCAACTATGTGTTGTTTTAATCGAAACACTTCTCCATTCATATACTTTCCACACCATTTATATTGCACCCTCTTATTTTTCATATCCACCATGTGACGGTGCTCCCACCCAATGTCACGGAAAGTCGGTGCATCATATGCTCCTTGTTCCGTCATTTAAATTCTTTGTTCTGCAATGTCAATAACTTAAAAATATTAAATAAAGTATTAAATAAACTTAAAAAAGGTAGCCGAGATTTTACTAAGACTCAAAAACACCCTTAGGAGGTTGTTCAGTGTGGACAGTCCCCCCGAAGAGGCTATTCAGTAATGATTTGGGTGATTGTTAGGGCTAGGGGGGACCGGAATGACCCTTTACAGGACACTTTCGGTCAAGTTAGGACATTAATAACTTAGAAAACGGCAAAAATCAGCTATCTGGGAGTCAATCGGGGCTTAAAATGCATTTAAACCAAGTTTCGGAAGAGGGAGCCTCACCAACGGGGGAAAGAACCAATTGTCGGAGAAGGGAATTGCCAAAATTTACGCTAAATCGCCAGAATTGTAGTTGAATTGCGGGAATCGCTGCCAAATCGCCTGGAATGATGTCGATTCTTCAAGATTGATGCCAAAATCGTATGCAGATCATCGAAATCGCAAGCCCATCACAAAAATCGCCTGTTCCCCACCGGAATCACCAAGCCCTACTGCCTAATCGATCTTCTGGCACCAAAATCCCCCTTAAATGGCCGAAATCAAATCGACATTAGGCTAAAATTGGGTCCAAGATCGATTTGGAGTGGGACTTAAGTTGTCCCGATCGAATTGGTCAGATCGACCAATTCAATATGAGAATCGGTTGAATCAGATCAATTCAGGCTGATTCGACCGATTCCGACAAAATTCATGTTTGAATCGGTCATTCAAGTGGGAATCGAAACGAGATTAACCAATCCAATTTTGGAATCAACCGATACCTATCCAATTCCACCGATTCTGCAAATCATGCGCTTGCCGCATCAGATGAAGTCTCCTCCATCAGCATAATCCAGATGTTGTGAATTCTGATTCCAAAATACAGAGGGATGAGTACTAGAAACTCTATCATTTTTGGCACTTCGATAACTACTAACACTTCTACTGTCGACCAAAGCAAAGACTTTGTGTCAATATGGATATCGGCTTTGATGCAATCCATGACTGTAAAAAGTGTCGTTGATGACCACAAATACAAAGGTAGCCTTGACAATGCAACAAGTCAAAGCGAAAATAGAGCCAATTCTCTTTTTGGAATCCACTTAATGAAAATCCTGGTCCCCCAAGCCCCAGCCCTTCAAACTTCTTCCCTGTATCTACCGCTGCCTATGTACAAAAATGCATGTTCCTAATAAGAAACAGCCAACCCAACAAATGCCTGACCCACCATGAGGCCATCTCCAGCCAAGGCAACTTCAGAGTTCCCAAAGATGCCTCTCTTTTACAACAAATGTATTCGACCCAACAACAACTCCAATCACAACAAATTGGAGCCAGGACCTCCTCACCAACACCCCATCTAATAGAAGAATAGGAACCAATCCTGACAATAACTTCCCTGACCTTTACCTTGACAGACCCCAATTCCGTTTTCGGAAGCTTGTAAATTAGTATTTTTACACAATTATACATATACAATTGACCTATAGTTGTCAAGGTGAGTGCCTAGACACTGCTTAGATGCAAAGGCAGCTTTTTGGGTTCACCTAGAAGGCTCACTGTTGACACCCAATTTTGTAAAAAAAAAAATATGTGTTGACAAGGCCGAAAAAAAAAAGAGAGAAAGAAAATGGCATGCTCGGCCTCCCTGAGGATCTGGGTTGTGTACAGCATGTACAGACCCCATAACAGGACCTTGATCAGCCCAATTCGGTCCATCTCCGAGACCCAGAACAAGACTTCGATTGGCCCAATCCAGCCTACCGAAAGGTCCATTCTCAGCCCCCATGTAGAAGGCCCACGGGCCTGATCAAAATGGGCTGGACATCCTTCTGAATTGGCCAAGGAGGCTGCCCGTAGGCCTGCTCAATAATGGGCCAGGAAATCAGTCCGTGGAGACTCCGCTCCGAAAAAAAAAAATGAATGATAAAACATCTTGTTACACAAAAGCAGGAACCCAAACACAACAGGGAGGAACTCCGTCTCGGAATATTGCCCAGCTGTGGAGTCCCGATCGATGTCCGGTTCTGAACATTATAGCGATCCGAGTCCTACTCGGAGACAATGGAGGCGATGGTCGATCGAGGTGCTAAAGAAGCTCGATCTCCTGCCGGAAGGGGGAGAGGAGAATGTGGCAAGTTCCGAGTTCCTCTCGGACCCGGAACCACCTCCCTGACTAAATACGGAGCCCTCCCGAGGCCTATAAGGACCCTGCCGGAGACGGCTGCGAAAAAAAGAGCAAGAGGAGCGGGAGGAGAGGTCGTAGAAGGCAGAATAGCAGAGAGAGGAGAGGAATGGGGAGTTACCGATCCCCTAGAGTTCCGTTGAAGCTGCGCGGAGCCCCCCCCCCCCTCTTCTTCTTCTTCTTCCGGACGCCGCAACCTTCGAAGCGCTGTCGTCGGGTGCCGTAGAAGCCAGGAGCTCCCTCGATTGCCGCCGGTGAGAGCCCCTTCCCCTTCCCCTGAGGCTGACGGCCTCTCCTCTTCACTATGCCGACGCCGGCGGCGTCAAACAGGGCCGGAGCTATCGCCGGAAGGGGCCGCGCTGCCGTCGGGGCTGGGAGAGGAGGCCGAGCGCCTACTATAGCGGGAGAAATATGTCTCCCGAACCATATGCCACCGTGGAAAAGGCCGTGGGGCCCACTGGGAGGAGAAATCGCAAAAAAAAGAGGGCAATCGGGCGAAGCCGGCCGCCCTGCGGAGTTGAACCGCAGGTCCGGGACTTCAGTCCGGCCGGTCCAAACAGTGCCCGAAGCCCTCCCTCTTGCGCACAGTGACCTGCGCACAAGCGCAGGGACCCTTCTTCAACAAAACCCTTCTTCAACAAAAAAAAGGATCTTTTTAAAATAAACAAAACAGTGTAAAGTAAATACAAAAAAATATGTTTAAACCAACAAACCGGACTAGTTGGGGGGTCGACTAACCATCCGCCCCTACGTCTCGGCTTAACTTAAAAGAATTCAAAATATGGACTAGTTGGGGTTCGACTAACCATCCGCCCCTACGTCCTTAAGGTAGACATACAAAGGTCTATAAAAGACCCCAATGTCCTACCGACTTCACCTAAGCTATGCAAGGCTCAAGCATAATCAATATGCTATCATGCCGGTCATATGCTAGTGAAATCATCAAGAAATAGTAGGGGATGCCCATAAGTCTATCAAGACCGGGTACATGTCACCCATGGATCGACAAGTCCATCAAGGACTCAAGAGACTGAATTTTCCAGTCAGGTTACAAACAAGTGGAGGGAAATACCCATAAGTCTATATCAGACCGGGTGCATTCCCTCCAAAGGATTGGCAGACGCCATCAAAAGTGGAGCAAGGATATTCTCAAAACAAGTTGTATTTTCTGGACTATGAACGTCCAAGACAGACATTCAAGAGATTGTACTTTTCAATATATCATTGAAAGGGGTCGATGATCTCATTAATCCAATGGGATGTCCAGCACTTAAAAAAAGAAAAGAAGAAAAGAAAAGAAGAAAACAGAACATAAATCTGTAATTGAACCTGGAATCCGGTCTAAGTTCTGTCCAATCTAGTTCGGTTTCACAAACAGAAATTTAACCTCATAAATCACACATTTGAATAGGTTCAAATCACATTCCGTAGAGGAGCTGAGTTGAAGTCCAGGGATTTGAAACATACAGAAAAATTGGAAAAGAAATAAAAATCTGAAAATCTAGAATTCAAGCCGCAGCTGGATTGCTGCAGAATCTGGAAGCTGAGAATTTGGAAGAGAAAACAAAATCTGAATTTGGAGTGGTGCAGAATCTGAATTCTGGACCCGTACATAAAGTCACCATTTGAGCAGAATCTGAATTCTCAAAACCTTAAGGCCAGACTCAGATCTGTGACCCAAATCTGAAGCAAACCGAAAATTAGAAGCCAGGACCCATTTCAAAAATCTGAAGTGCAGAAATCTGAAAGTCTGAAGTTTATTAAATCTGAATTTGTGCAGAGCCTGAAAATCTGAAAATTTGTTTTGGTGCAGAAACCCATTTAAAAAAAAGGGGTCAGCAATCTGGAATTGGAGCTTCAAAAATTTGAATTTCCGGAGTTTCAAAGTCTGAACTCCACATTTCTGACATACAGCAAAACTGAAATTTACAAGAGGTCTAGAGTTTGGAATTTGAAGAAATCAAAAATCTGGGCATTGCAGGGACCCGAGGCCTGTAGGATCTGCAGAATTCCAAAATCTGAAAATTTAAATAGTCTGAAATCACCTCTGAAATTTAAGGCCTAAAAAATATGGAATCTGAAAGCTGAGATGCTGAAACAAAAAGTCTGCAACTAACTCTGGAATTTGAAAATCTGAATACACCATGAAAATCTGAAATCTAAAGTCTGGAGTCTAGGAGAAGAGGAATCTGGAAACTGAAATTTTGAAGCATAAAATCTGCAATCGGAACCCGGAAAGCTGAAAATCTGAATCCCCATTAAATCTGAAATCTGAATTCGTACAGAATCTAAAAAGAAAACCCTGCAAATCTGAAAATATAGAAATCTGGAGTCTGAATGTGCAGAATTTATAAGGGGCCGGGAATCTGAACTTTGCACTGAGGTCTGAGATTTGAAGCAAATCAGGGAAGTTGAAATCTGGAATCCGCAGAATTTAAAATCTAAGGTCTGCCAAGTCTGAAATTCAAAAAAAAAAATCAGATCCCTTAAATCAGAAGCTTGAAATCTGAATCAGAAAATGCATGCGCCAAGTAGAATCTGCCAATTTTGCAGAAGTCTTAAAACAATTGAAATCCCAGCATATTCAAATTAAAAAATTCAATCAAAATTTGAACCTCACATCTAAATCAGGAACCGAAAATTGTGGACCTGCAGAATTCTAAGTAAGAAAAGAGAATCTGAAATTCGGAAGCACCAACCAGATTCAATTAAACTCAAACAAATTTAATCCAACAAAACTTCATCAATCAATTCAAACAGATTAACTTCAATCAAACAAATCTTGTAATCAACCCAACTCAAATTAAATTCCCCAAATCCGGCAAAACTCAACTGAATCCTAACAAATCCAATAAAACAAACTTAAACCAAATTCAATGTAACCCAAATTTCCCAAAGCCAGACCCATTCCAGCAAACCATATTTCTCAAGTTAAGCCCAGATCCCATTAAAAATCAATCCATAAACAAATTAAATCAAACTCAGATCAAGTTTAGGATCAATCAACAAATTCAAATTAAACCAAACTTAAATAAATGAACAAGCCAAATTCAAATAAATTCCGAACAAACTCATTCCGAACAAACTCATTCCAAACAAACTTAAATCAAACTCCAATCCAGACCAAAAGCAATCAACAAACTAAAACAGATCTAACTTCAACCCAAACCAAAAGCAATTAAATTCAACCAATTAAACTCAAGTCAAATTTAATAAAACAGATCCAAATTCATCAAACAGCCAACAAACTGAATTTAACTCAAACAGAATCTAAATTAGCCAAACAAATCTAAAGCAAAACTGAAATTAAATCAATCCCTAATAAATTTTCAAACTCAAATCTTAAAACAATTTGCTTCAAACACAAACCAAAGATCAAATCAATTCAATTCAACTCAAATCAAATTCAAAACCAACAAATTTAATTCAACCAATTCAATTCAAATCAAATTCAAACTAAAGTTGAGTGCTTGCGTTCCATCAATCTTATGGGATTATTTTCTCCTATGTCCATATGTGTGTGAATGTTTATTTTTGTGGATGCATGTTTTCTATTTTCATGGATTGCTATGACGTTTAATCAAGAGTATTCGAGTTATCTCGATGTAATTAACGTCGGATCTTCGCACCATCCGACGGGGAGAGGTCAAAACAAATTTTCAAAGAACCTAACAACCTCAACATATAATTTTGACCCTAGTTAGTACTTTTATGGAATACCATCTATTTTCCTAAGAAATCAATGCTAAGGTCTAATCCAAATTCAAAAGGAAAATGAATTTCCAAAACAAAATTACATCAAATCTTTAAATTTGAGGTTACATCACTCACTTTTCCAAAACCAAAAAAAAAACTGCCTGGCCACTTAAGGTGCACCAATGCGAGCAAGGCAGCCACCTAGACCGTTTGTGCAGTAAACTAGCCAGGGGAAGGGCTTAAAGCCTTAAACCAGTTCACTAATGATCAGTTCGAACCAGTTCACTACTAAATTGCCCCCACTCAATTCTCTCTCCCTGACACATCTTCGCGGCTTCAAGCTTCCACTCGACCAAGCGAACTTGTGAATCCTATGTCCTCCGACGCTCCATCTTCCTCCGCCAAATCCGCCACCCACTGTTGGTGTCATTGTCTCCACCACAGTGCTGCCACTCTCCATTGGAAACTTGGCATTCAACCATTGTGGTTTGACTACTCCACTGAGCCCCTTTTGCATCTATCCACAAAGGCACGGACTGAACCCATCTTCCTCTTTCTCTCTTTGCCTCCAAGGCTTCCAATGGGATCTCAAAGCAACGATAGCCCGATTTCATTGGAGGCACGGCACAACCAAGGATAGCTGACAGGTTCACAATATCTCAGAGCGACGGATTGCCTCTTCTTCCCTTTTACTTGAACGTCTATGTTGCAAGCTTTCCTCAATGTTGTCTTATGTAACCTCAAAGATCTCAAAAGATTTTATGTTTTAAAAATTCATTTTCCTTTTGAATTTGAATTAAATTTGGTTAGACCTTAGCATCGACTTCTTAGGAAAATAGATGGTATTTCATAAAAGTACTAACTAGGGTCAAAATTATATCTTGAGGTTGTTAGGTTCTTTGAAAATTGATTTTGACCTCTCCCCGTCGGATGGTGCGAATATCCGACGTTCATTACATCGAGATAACTCGAATACCCTTGATTAAGCGTCATAGCAACAGAAAACATGCATCCACAATAAACATTCACACACATGGACAAAGGAGAAAACAATCCCATAAAATTGATGGAATGCAAGCACTCAATTTTAGTTTGGTTTGAATTTGATTTGGGTTGAATTGGTTGAATTAAATTTTGTTGGTTTGAATTTTGATTTGCTTTGATTAATTTGAATCTGTTTGAATTTAGTTTGAGTTGAATTTAATTGGTTGAATTGCTTTTAGCTTGGGTTGGAGTTGAATTGCATTAATTTGAATTTGGTTTGAATTTAATTTGGATTTGTTTGATTTAAATTTGATTTGGGTTAAAGACAGTTTGTTTATGGATGGGATTTGGGCTTAACCTATGGACTATGGTTTGTTGGAATGGGTTTTGACTTGAGAGATTTGGGTTACATTGAATTTGGTTTGATTTGAGTTTGTTTCATTGGATTTGTTAGAATTCAGTTGAATTTGTTTGATTTGGAGAGTTCAGTTTGAATTGGGTTGATTGATTTTAAACTTGATCTGAGTTTGATTTAATTTGTTTATTGTTTGATTTTTAGTTAGATTGGAATTAGCTTAAGCTTGAGAGAGATTTGATTGAATGTTTCCAAATTTCGGATTTTACAGTTTCAGATTTGCTTGAGTTTGGATTACTTAGAGAAATTTGATTTGATTGAATTAGAGTTGAGTTTGATTTGAGTTCAATTTTGATTAGTTTAGATTTCAGTTAATTCTGCAGATTTTGTATTTCATGAATTTGACAGTTTCTGGATTCTCTCTTATGCAATTTTCAGATTTTATGTGAAATGATTTGGGACGGCTTGAATTTGAATTCTCTTATGGGTTTGAATGGTTTGGGACCACCTATTTACGGACCAACTTCTGACTTGTACTAGTTTAAATCTTTGAAATTCATATTTGAAACCTCAAATTACAGAATTTTAGTTCGGATCTCCTGCAGACTCAGACTTCTTACAAATTCTGTACATTGCACATCTTCTGATTCTCGACTGCAGGTTTATGGGCCTTAAACTTTCAGATTTTTTATTCACAAACCTCAGATTGCTGCTTTCAGATTTCAGATTTCGGATCTGCACATCTACAGCCCTCGGTTCCTTGTTTTAAATGCAAAGCTCAGATCTTGACCACTTCAAATATCAGACTCCAGATTTCTGCATTTTCAGATTGCATGCTTTTCTGTACCAATTCAAACTTCAGATTTCTGATTTCTAATCTTCAGGGTTTCAATTGCAGATTTTTTTTTTTAGTTCAGACCCTGCAGACTTCAGATCTTGCTGCGGCTCCTGCACCTCCCATCTTCAGATTTTAGATTTTTTAAAAAAAGGGTTAAGTTCAATTTCAGATCTCCTACATTTCAGATTTTGAAATGGGTTCTGGCTTCTGATTTTCGGTTTGTTTCAGATTTGGGTCACAGATCTAAGTCTGACCTTAAAGATTTGAAAATTTCAGATTCTGTATACGGATCCAGAATTCAGACTCTGCACCACTCCAGATTCAGATTTTGATCTCTCTCCAAATTCAAAGTCTCCATATTCTGCAGCAACCCAGATTTTTTTTTCCCTTGTTTTGAATCTCCTGGAATTCAGATGTTGAATCTCCCAATTCTAGATTGCAGAAATTTATTTAGCTCGGACTTCTTTCAAATTTCAGGCTTCCTGCAAATTCTACTCGTGGATTCAGATTTTTCAGACCCTGTTTTAGATTCCAGTTTCAAGTCTTAAGTCTCCTGATTTTGCAGATTTTTACACGCTTCAGACCTACAGGTTCAGAATTTTGATTTCCTTCAGATCTGGAATTTCCAGAATCGACCATCTTGCAGAATTTTTCAACCTCAGATTTTTTTTGATTCGTACATTTTGGTCTCCGACCACTGATTTTCAAACTTCTATGCTCCAGACTTCAGACTTCAGACCTCTGTTTTTCCAGATTTTCAGCTTTATTATTTCAGATTCACAGGTGCAGCCTGAGTTCCAGCAATTCAGATTTTTGTTTCTCTTCCAATTTTCTGCATGCTTCAAATCTCAGAACTTCAACTCAGCTCCTCTACGGAATGTGATTTGAACCTATTCAAATGTGTGTGATTTATGAGGTTAAATTTCTGTTTGTGAAACCGAACTAGATTGGACAGAACTTAGACCGGATTCCAGGTTCAATTACAGATTTATGTTCTGTTTTCTCTTTTCTCCTTTTTTTTTAGTGCTTGGCATCCCATCGGATCAATGAGATCATTGACTCTTTTCAATGATATGTTCAAAATACAATCTCCTGAATATCTGTCTTGGACGTTCATAGTCCAGAAAATACAACTTGTTTTTGAGAATATCCTTGCTCCACTCTTGATGGCGTCTGTCAATCCTTTGAAAGGAATGCACCCGGTCTGATATAGACTTATGGATATTTCCCTCCACTTGTTCATGAGACAATTTGTAACCTGACTGGAAATCCAGTCCCCTGAATCCTTGATGGACTTGTCAATCCATGAGCGGCATGTACCCGGTCTTGATAGACTTATGGGCATCCCCCACTATTTTTTTTGGTGATTTCAGCAGCATATGACCGGCATGATAGCATATTGATTATGCTTGAGCCTTGCATAGCTTGGTGAACTTGGTAAGACATTGGGGTCTTTTATAGACCTTTGTATGTCTACCTTAAGGACGTAGGGGCGGATGGTTAGTTGACCCCCCAACTAGTCCGAATTTTGGATTCTTTTAAGTTAAGCCGAGACGTAGGGGCGGATGGTTAGTCGACCCCCCAACTAGTCCGGTTTGTTGAATTAAATGTATTTTTTTTATTTACTTTTCACTGCTTTGTTTGTTTTTAAAAAAAATCTTTTTTTTTTGAAAAGGCTCCTGCGTTGTGCGCAGGGGATTGTTCTGGCCAAGGGGGCCCGGTCCACTGCTTGGACCGGGCGGACACTGTTCCGGACCGGCGGCTCTTCCGCGAAGGGGGGGACCGGCGGACGCTAGGGAGCCGGCCGGCTTCGCCTGCCCTCTTCCCCTTTTTTTTTGTTTTCTCTCCATGGGGTGGGCCCCACGACATGCCACGGTGGCATATAGTCCTGGAAAAATAAGTCTCGACAGCCTCTGTCGAGGCACTGTTCACCCGACAGCCCTTCTTCCTCCTCCAGCGGTTGCGGCGGAAACGGGAGACAGCAGCGGCTCAACGGCTTGACCAGGGGAGGCCGCGGCGGTCCTCGTTGATCCAGAGGGGCATAGGGAAGCTTCCTAGCATCGCTGGGTGGAGAGATTGCGGACGGTGGTGCCGGTCGTAAGGGGGACAAGGGCCTTTTGGGAGAATTTCAGGAGGAGTATTTCCTTTCTTATGACTTTCAGCCTGGCATATGGAAGCTGAACCGGCCATGTTATTCCGATTGGTCGGAGCGACGCAATGGTATTTTCTTGTTGTCAAACAACTCCCGCTTCAGTTAGGAGGGCTATGATGGCCATTGCATACTTGATGATATCTTGGCCCACAATGTGGATAGCTGGTATGGTCGCCTGT
This sequence comes from Cryptocoryne crispatula var. balansae, assembly GCA_036172225.1. Classification (NCBI taxonomy): domain Eukaryota; kingdom Viridiplantae; phylum Streptophyta; class Magnoliopsida; order Alismatales; family Araceae; genus Cryptocoryne; species Cryptocoryne crispatula. Next base: position 29,811,157 of record CM069928.1, read on the forward strand.
CCATAGAGCGCTCTCATTGTCCACGGCTCGGAGCTTGCGAGTGGCTCGAATATGTCTTGGCCAACTTTGGTGCTCGTTCGGAGCGCATTGGCTTGAAGAGTGCAGTAGGGGCAGCTTTGTATGAATACCCCTGTTATGATGGCTATATCCAGGCATTGGCGGAGCGCTTTAACAGGCGTTGGAACACTTTTGTCACCGCGGAGGGTGAAACTTCTATGGACTTGTGGTCCTTCCACATGCTTTCTGGGCTGCCTATTCATGGAGAGCCATATGAAGAGGTTATTCTAGATGATCTTCACATATGCCAAACTGACGAGCATGGCAACTATGGGCTTTCTTATTGCCACCGATACTTGATCAAGGTGTGGCGAGATCTGTCTTTGATCGGCAGGGATACTCATTCTGATGGCAGACATAGAGTGAGCTGCGATGCCTGGCTGCGTTTCTTTTATGGCGGCCCTTTTTGCTATGATCATACTTTTGCCAGACCGGGCAAACAGCGGACCAGCTATGCATGGCTTGATAGACCTTGTTCTGACAGGAGATATGCTGGCATGGAGGCTTGTTCAGAGACAGAGGACCTGTGGGAGCTCGGGGAGATCACCCACCTGGCTGCATATCTTGCCTACTGGCTAGTCACATTTGCGATTCCTTTTGAGGATGCTACTGTTATCCGGCCAGAGGTGTTGTTTCTAGCTTGCAGACTAGCCTGCAGGGTCCGTCTTGCTGTTGCCCCGGCTGCCCTTGCCGCGATCTATCATTCTTTCGGGGCTATTTCTTCTCATCCCTCGCCCCGAGATTGTAGAGTAGTACTTGCTACTCATTACGTTAGTGCATGGGCTTCTTTCTTGTTTGATGGACTTCCTTCTCTTCGGGCAGGCTTTGATCCATTCTGCGCATTGATGTACAGATTTCTTAAAAACCCGAGATCTCAGCCGCAGCAAGAGCTCACTACTGCCAGGAGATTACTTGCCACCTTACCCGCAGAGGGTGCTAGTGGTCTGCGGTTCAGCCATAGTTCCATTGGCCACCGCCCACATTCTGCTACAAAGCATGGTGCTGACTTCTTATGGGTGGATCCACTTCTGAACAAGCCCCACAAGTGGGCTGCTTGGGAGTGGTTTCTATCCATCCGGATGAGTGTTTTGGTTTTCCGATATGGCAGTCGTACCATTCTGGAGCCTTATTACCCTTTCAGATTTGGCAGGAACTTTGGGTACGATCAGGGCATTCCACCGAATGCCGATTTCGGCATCACTTCTCGTGTGTACTCCCAGCATGATAGCCACCTTGTTGCTGCTGAATGGTGGAATTATTTTCGCCGGCCAGGGGCGAAAGGTGACATCACTATACCACCAATCGGGGCTTCTAGTGATTTTGATGTTGTGTATGGAAACTGGTGGTCCCATCGCAGTCAGAACTACAGGAAATTACCGGCTGCCATAGCAATGGAGGAAGAGGCCCGATTAGATGTGAAGGACCGCGCTCCTCCTGAGATCAGTGTGAGCTTTCTTGCACGACACTACAGGTCCCGAAAGGACAAATTGCTTCTAAAATATGATCATTGGAAAAGAAGGATTGCGGCCCCCACTGTTCCTCCGACGCCCTACACCGCTGCTCTTCCTCCTTTAGTAGAGCCACTACGCACTTTGCAGCATTCTCAGCAGTCAGCTCTACCACGGCCTGTTGATTGGTATGGTTTGATGGTGTCTGATTGCACCGGTCGTCGGCAGGTTCCTTTGCGGGAGGCCCTTCCCCCCACCGACTCTGTTAGGTGTTGGGTGGACTACCTGGGTCGGGTAGTGTCTTCTTGGGGGCCGCTTAATGATGTACTTGATATCCAGCAGGCCAATTGCTTTGGTGAGATCAAGATGGCAGTCGTGAGTGCTGCGGGCAAGGTAGGGCGAGATGCCGGTTTGCTGGTCACCTGCCCCTCCGACCTGCCATTACCAGGTATAAAATCTTCTTTCAGTTTCTTCTGCCTTCTTTTGCCATACATGCCTCATATTAGCAGTTTGTGACTCATTTTGGCTCTTTTGACCCTTTTCAGAAACCATCCCCTCTAATGGAAAGAGGACAGCTTCTAAGTCAGTGGGATCTTCACATCCTTGCAAGAGGACTCGTAAAGAGGAGAGACTTCCATCTCCTACCCCGGCGGTGGAGCTCATAGGTATATGTTCAAGTTTTTTTTTCTTGTCATTATTGCTATGCACCTTGGTGTGAGTTTGACCTTTCTTGCCTTGTATTTCATTTCAGAACCTTCTCCTGCCAGAGTGACTCTCAGTTTCAGCCCGCCACCCCCTGTGAGGGTAGCTACTTGTGGTGAAGCACCTGTTTCTCCAGAGGTAGTGGAGGATCCTGCCACTATGGCCGGCCAAGGGGCTGATTTGATGGAAGAGTTGCTTCCTGTTGATGACCCGACAGATGTTACTTTGATTGTCATGCGGTCTCCCTCACCCATGGTTTCATTTCATGATGATGGGACCCAGTTGTCCAGGCTAAACGGGGGGCGCCGGCGCAATTGGGAGCACTATCAGGACCTGGCGGTGCTACCGGAAGGCGAAGGAGAGCTTCACGACGCTCCAATAGCTCCGGCCAAGAGAAGAAAAAAGGCACCGGCGGGAAGAAGGCGAAGCTCCGGCCGCGCGAACCAGATTCCGGAGATCAGGTAACCCTCCCAATCTTTCTCCCCCTTCCTCCTAAGCTCCCCGACCTCTCTCTTGATGTTCGATCGCACTCCCAATCTTCCCCCGCCTCTCCTCTCTTTTCCGCAATGTCGGGCTCGGCCTCTCTTATAGGCTTTCAATTGCTGCCATTCCAGAAAGAATCGGGGAGGAGAATTTTAGTTCGACTGGGAGTCGGACCTTCCTCCTCCGGACTTCCCTGCCACCATACGTGGCCTTCCTTAGCCAGGGAACTTACTCCGTCTCGGAGAGGGACCGTGATATCCGGGAACGAGTTCCGGAAGGGCTCTGTTCAGCAGGTGGCTGTGCGATCCCGATCGGGAATCCTGTATTGGGCAGGGCTTCCTTCGATTGACCTGGCCTTTCTTAGCCGCAACAGGCCTCCTATATTTTTTTCATTTCATGCCCATTTTCTGACCGACCACCCCTCTGAACAGACCTGCGGGATGGCCTCTTAGCTTGTTTTAGAAGAGTGTCCGGCCCATTTTGAGCAGGCCCGTGGGCCTTCTGTAGAGTGGACGGCGATGAATTGTAGGGGGATTTTACAGCCAGCCGAATTGGGGCCGATCAGGGTCCTGTTATGGGCCTTGGAGATGGACCGCCCATGGACCTGTGGTGGACTGAATTGGGCTTGTTTGGGCTTGTCTACAGTGCCTGTACATACAGCCCAGATTTTGGGGAGACCGGACATGCCATCTCTTTGTTTTCTCTCTCTTTTTTTTCCGGCCCTGTCAACACACTACTTTTTTTTTTACAAAATTGGGTGTCAACATTGTCAAAGTGGCCACTTAGCGGCAAAGCATATTTTCAAGGGCAAAGCGGAGGTCCACTTAATTAGACCTTAAAAAGCGACCACTTCGGGCCACTTAAGAGGTAAAGAGCCCAAAGCAATCACTTTAGCCACTTAATTCTAGTGCAATCAACATTTTCCACACACCGAAATTTGTTGTTGCCATCGCAGGCGTCTTCCCCGCCTAATCAGATCTTTTTAGACCGAATATGACTAAGTGACCAGATTATGTCTAGCGGACCCAATACGAGTCTTCTTCCCCACCCAAACATAGGGAAGACAGTTCATTGCATGAGTGGTTGCCAGACCGCTGACCGGAGGATTTTGGCCCCCTTTTCGACCCAAAATAAGTCGAATAAGACACGATTTTTATGTAGAATCCTCCTAACCTACAAAATTTTTCTTTTTTTCTTGTTTTAAAGAAGCTTTTTTATACATGTATTAATGTTAGGATTTTTTTATATTTTGTGGGACGATCGCTCACCTCAACCACAAATAGCCTTACTGCTTAAGAGGGCGCTTAAATGGTAAAAGGATCCTTAGTCGTTTTGTCGCCTTGACAACCATGGCTTTCCTTTCTCATTCTAGTGCGTTCCCCAGAGGCTTTCTGGTGAACCACAGTCCCCCGAACTAAGTCGAACACCTTGTCAATCCTCTGCAAAAACCCTGGACTAGCTGACCAACCAACAAGACCAAATCGGTCACCCGAAAGGCTGAATTTGACCACACCAATCCCTGTTTGTTACTATTGACACCTAAAATATTCATGGAATAGAAAGAAGGTCTACACATCAAACACCTCGATCATCAACATAGCTTACATAAGACGTAAAGGTTGTTAGCATTGATGATTTCCCTATGATTATTTTCTTTGAAGACTGTTAACAGGATGAGTTTGGGGCTAAAGGGTAAGCCAAGTACCTAACACTTCTAAGATGATGAGGGACAATGGTCTGGTATGTGCAAACAGAGGAAGTCTATAGTTACGCAATCTATAGTCAGATATAAACAAAAACAACATGGCATTAAGAAAAGAAAATATATATAAAAAATAATATGCTGACAGCATATGGACTTGAATAAGTGGTGTAACAACTCTGGCTCAAAAAAAAGAAGAAAAAAAAGAGGAAATCTAAGTTGTATTAAATCGCAAGCCCACGTTATTACCGAGGTAGGCTCATTTGAGATTCAAATGTGATCCACGACAAAGGCCACCCAAAATAATGATCAGGCAAGAGAGTTGGGTGAAGCCTTCGTCAACAATCGGATGAGCTGGAATTGTGGTAGCTCATTCCGATTGTTGGATCTGCTACAGGGACAGCCCTCAACTGCATGGGTTTCCCTTAACAAGAGATATCTACCTACAAGGCCTACCGTCGTAGCCTAACAGCTTTGAATCAAAGAAGAGGAAGGTCACACAGGAGAGTCGGGTGCTCCACAAGTTCTATCAAGAACAAGCCAACTGCCGCAGCATGCCGAGATCGTCACCTGAGCTATTGTAATCCTCTTCCAAAGGAAAACCAATTGTTGCAGAGACTGGCCAATCAAAGAGGATTCGCACAATCTCAACAACACCATAGGACTGCTGTTGCCAAGACCAACACCTCTTGGAGGTGCTCTCAGAGCTGGACTATGCCATGACCTTCGTGACTTGCCATGGAGGGCCATTTAGAGAGAATGGATGGCCTGCGAAGGTTCGCAAGTTGCTAAATATAGCTGTAGTCTCCCATGACCTATCGGCAACTTCCAAGGATGAGTCAGACCTCTCCCGACCTATCCCAATATGAAGTCGAAATTAGGGTCGAAGAGCAAGACTTGCCTCAACGGGAATTGGGGCCCGATCAGACTTCTTCGGCAAAGGAGGATTAGCTAAGGAAGGTCATAGAGCCCACCGCTCTTAGAAACCGAAATCAATGATCGCGGAGAAGATAAGATCGACCGTGGGGATCCGTCTTGATGCCAAATAGGTCCGGCGGTCTATAAAAGGCCTCAAGATATTAAGGGAAGGAAGAGAATTAGAGAGAGAGAGAGAGAGTCGAGGCGAAGAAAGGCAACGAAGAGGGAAAGAGATGCCACTGTGTCATGCTCTGTTTTCCCCTATTCCATCACAACAACCGTCGACTCCAACTAACAACGTCGTGTCCTCCTCCATCTACTTCTCACACTGAAGCCCCCAGCACAGTCTACAACCATCGACCTCACCGAAGCCATCAACATCATCCTCTATTATCGACAGTGCCATCGTCTTCCTTGCACATCATTCATTGTTGGAGTTAGCCACATCGGACGTGGTCATCTCCTCTTATCATCATTGAAGTAGTCCCCTTCCACTGTTAAGGTCGTGGGAGCCGATGGAAGTCTTCTTACCCTTCTGTTTCAGTCATCGAGGCCATCAAAAGTTCTCTACGATAGCATCGGGGTTAACCGCCTTCACGCTTGCCATCCATGAGGCCCATTGTCCGCTGGCATCTTCTTCGACCGTCGTTGGGGTTGGTCTTCCCTTCTAATGGCACCTTCCAACCTTTAAGTCTACCAACATCAACGGCAGTTGTTGGCTCCTCTTCGCATCATCATGCGGTCAAGTGAACAGCTGAACGGCACTCTTCTATACAAGCTCAACTAGGGACCACCCGACCCAGGATGTTTAAAAAAAGAGAGAAAAAAAGACCCCATCCAAGGGTCTCCAAACAAGGTTAAACAAGGTGATCGACATCCAAGGACTACCAACTGACATCATGGTGTCCGAGTAGTGCTTGAAGAGAATTTGTTTTAAAAAAATCTTCTTAAAATAAACTATCAATTTGCTGAGGATGATATCAAGGTGCATGGACCCACTCTATTCTTCAACCGAACTTAAATAAAAAATACGTGAATTAATTCAACAATTGAGACTAATTGAGGGGTCAATTTTATGCCCGCTTCTACATCTCGACTTAACTTAAAAGAAATATAACATATGTACTAGTTGAGAGATCGATCTTGTGCCTGTCCCTACGTCCTTAAGATAGGAATACAAAGGTCATATAAGACCCTAATGTCTTACCATGCCTTGAAAGTGAGTAATTTACCCATTAAGCCATGAAAAGACAGTGTCTGACATGCCAACATGCCGAACCACATGTTCATAGTTGTCAAGGCGCTTGCCTAGGCGGCAAGGCACTTTTCCAACAATGCCTTGTCAGGGTGCCTTATTTGGGGCCAAAAAGGCGCACAAGGCGCCTTGGGTATTTTTACATGATTAAAAAAATAATTTTGAGTGGTTTTTTTCCCTTGATACTCCTCACAAGGGACACTTATTTAATGATAGTTTGAATATATTAATATATTGCACTATCACTTATACTATCATACATATTTAAGATTTATGATTATAAACATATATTATATACTTAATTAAATTCTTTTTCAACTCTTTCTTCTCTCTCTCTGTCACACTTATTTAAGATCACTTATTCTATTACATACCTTTTTAAATTCGAGGGACTTCGCCCCTCTGACAACCCCCCACAAGAGGCGCTGCCCCTCGACCCCCGCGACCTGACCGGGCAGGTCGATCCGCGACTACTCTGTGCTCCTCCCATTTAATAATATTATAACAAAATTTCACCATCACTTATACTATCGCACATATATAAATTTTATAATCATAAATGTTATATACTTAAATTTTATAAAAATCTATTTAACTCTCTTCTCTTTCACACACACATCATATTTACTTATGTGCAAAGATAAAATACTCATATTCAATTATAACATAAAAATATAATTATATTTATGCTTATTTTTATGTATAACAACCTCCCGACTCAGTCTTCCTTAAATACTGCCTTGACCACCTAGGCGAAGCCTAAGCGGCCGTCTTTTCGCCTTAGCGGAATCAGTACTCTTCAACACCTTGGGCGCCTTATCGCCTTGACAACTATGCAAATGTTAATGAGGTTCATCAACCAATAGGAAGAATACCCACTTGCCTATCAAAAGCCAGTGTATTCTCTAATAAACCAATGGGATAAATTCCATAATGTCTATCAAATGCTAAAGGGATTTGATCCCAATCTTCTCTATTCATTATGGTCATGACTTTCATGCCCTCGTACGCATGTATTTTATCCTCAATTAATAGAGTATATCATGTTCAGTGCATATTCACAATGAAAAGGACCTGCCATAGCCCTCATGGCCCCATGGGATGTATGACTCATAACTATTATAAACTTTTATTTTAATTTGCAGTGGTTTGGACAGATTCTGAAGAGGACCGGCAACACAATTTTAAAAACAAATCTGAACAGACAATTTCCTGGTGAACAGAACATGAAAAGAAGAAGGAAGAGCCAAGAATTGTTTTTAAAAAATCAGAAATGCTGGGAGCTGGTAAATCAGAGTCTGAAAGGATTCTGCAAAAATAAGGACGATCAAGCGGTGAAAATTTCTGAAATGGCAGAAATATAGAGCTTGTGAGATAAAAGAAATATAAAAAAAACTAACTCCTTGATATACATCATGTTCGAAGGCATGAAGGTCTGATTGAAATCAGCCAACCGAACACAGAACACAGGACAGATGACTAAAAAAACCTGAATCAGCTTTAAAAGCAAAACTTCAAATAAAAAAGTCCAAACTAATTTTATGGAAATCAAGAATGTTACATCTGAAAATTAGAGTCAAACTCCTCCATGCAATCACAGAGCTAAAGACAACTGTGTTGAGACTGTCAAAGAACATAAGATCAAATATTAATTTAAAAGGCACCAAGAATAGCTAATCTTCACAAGGACCTTTAACCAAAAATCAAATCCAGAGAACCTAAATAAAAAACACATTCAAAATAACTTAAAATTTAAAAGACATTAACCCAAAAAAAATCATCAAACGCCAAACATCTCCCTAGAATCCGAAATGTAAGCTTCGGTTCTAAGCTTCAAAGCCTAAAATCCACCAAAGACCATTCAAATAATATACTAAAACTGAATGTCAAGAAGCCAGGAAAGCCAAAAAACAAAAACAAATCAATCAATCTGGGTTAAATCAGAGAACTGATGGGAGTCTGGGGAATAACCCAGAATGATCGCCAGGAGAATCATCTACACAGTAAAATTAAAGAAATCCCCAATAAAAAAGTAGAACCCAAAAGCTTAAATCTTAAAACACCAAATACCAAATCTTAAAAATAAGATCAAGTGTGATCTTTGTGATTTCGTGACAGATGGTGGTATAAAGAGACAGAAAGAACATTTAATAGAGGCTATAGTGTTGTTAAGATATATTTGAAAACCACAAAAGAAATTGTTGAAAAAAATGTTAGCTTGGATGAATAAGCACCAAAAGAGAAAGATCGTAATTTCTAAAACTGATGTTGACGAGGATAATGAACGTGAAGGGAAAGATGTAGGGGAAGAGGAGACAAAGATATATACGAAACAAAGAAAAAATCTCACTATGATAAAAAAATGTGTTAGATTTTAAAACATGTTAAGACCGAAGGACTAATGGATGTGTTTGCAAGGATGTCTACAGAATAATTTGTTGATGCAAAGTGAAGTAGTCATAATAAACAAAGTACTTTGGGTGATAAATTCAAGAAAAAATAAAATGATAAAATTGAGGAAATTGTAGCAACATGGTTTCATGAAGTTAGAATTCCTTTTAATGTTGCTAAATTAAGAAGTTTTGAAATAATGTTTAAATTTGCATGGCATCTAGGATCCGGTTGCAAGTCTCTTGACTATCATATATTTCAAGTGCCCCTTCCTAAAAAAATGGTAGAATGCTGATGTAACCTCAAAAATTAAATATTTAAAGCTTTTTAGTTTTGAAAATTCATTTTCCATTTGAATTTGAATTGACTTTACCTTAGTATTGACTTTATAAGAAAATAGATGATATTTCATAAAAGTACTAACTAGGGTCAATGATATGTATAAAATTATACATTGACGTTGTTAGGTTCTTTGAAATTAATTTTGACCTCTCACCGTCGGATGGTGCGAAGATCCGACGTTAATTATATCGAGATTACTCGAATACCCTTGATTATCATCATAGCAACCCATGGAAGTAGAAGACAATCCATCCACAAAATAAACATTCACACATAGGAGAAAACAGTCCCATGCAAGGATCGCGGGATCGGAATCGGAATCGGAATCGGTGGGTACCGATTCGATCTGGATCGGATCGGATCGGACCGATTCCGACCGATTCAATGGAAGAAAATCGATCCAGAATCGGTAAGAAAAAAAGCAAAAAAAAAAAAAAAAAAATACGATCCGATTCCGATTCTGGACCGATTCCGGCCGATTCGGACCGATTCTGGTCGATCCGACTGGAATAGCAAAAAATAAAAAAAAACGATCCGATTCCGATTCCGATTCCGGCCGATTCCGGACCGATTCCGACTGATTCCTACCGATTCCGACCGATTCCGCGGAATTCATGCCGGAATCGGTCCTTCCGCATGGAATCCACCGATCCGATTCCGGAATCGGTCGGAATCGGTCCGATTCCACCGATTCCGTAAACAATGGTCCCATGAACTTAATGGAATGCAAGCACTTAATGTGTTTTGAATTTTGATTTGAATTGATTGATTTTTTTAAGTTTGTTTGAATTGATTTGAATTTCGGTTTGATTAATTTGAATTTGTTTGAATTTAGTTTGAGTTGAATTTAATTGGTTGAATTTGATTTGTTAATAGTTTGTTTGGCATGAATTTATCTTATTTAATCCATTTATTTCATGAGTTTTAATTAGACTTCTGTTAAGTCTGTGGAATTTTTGAATCTTATGCATTCGACATTTCTGGGCTTTCAATTTATTTTATGTTAAAGTTAACTCATTTTGAACTTTGATTAATTTGCAAATTTCATGGGGTTCAGATTAATAGTTTGTTTGATTGATTCCACTTAATTTGAATTAAGGTTGTCTGATTTAAAGATTGATTTTGGTTAATTTAAAGATTTTTTATTTGAGTTTGATTTGATTTAATTGATTTGACCATGTTTGGAATGGAATTGAATTTTGAATTTGAAAATTGGATTCAACTTAACGTCTGACAGGTTATTAAGTTCACTTGATTATGATTGGTTTTTATTTGGATTTTGGTTTGTTTGGTTTTAAATCTGATCTAATCTTATTTGTTGAAATTGGATTTGTTTAGACTTAATTTGATTTGAATCTGTTTGATTAAAATTGATTGGGGCTTGGATTGTGAATTTGTGATTGCAGTTTCAACTTTTGGCATTCAAGTTCTGATTTTAAGGATTTCAAATTTTCAGACTTTCATTTCCAGATTCAAATTCGGATTTCGGAGTTCAGACCTCAAATCTCTAGGTGTCAAATTTCAAAGCTAAATTCAGACTTTCATTGGTGGTTCATTTAAGTTCTTTAAGTTTGTCTTTAAAAAAATTTAATCGGTTTGTTGGTTTGATTCAAGTTTCTTTTGGTTAAAATTGATTTGACTTAATCGCAGTTTTATTTGGATTTGAAATGTTCAGATCTTAAACCTTCAACCCTCAGATTTTTATCAATCCCTGCTCCAGATTTCCTTTTAAGAATTCTGCACGCTCCTATGAAGTTCAGATTTTTTTATCATTGAAATTCAGATTTTTCAATCTTCAAATTCCAGATTGCAAATTTTACTTGAAGGCTTCAATCTCAAATTCTGGACTTAACATTTTCAGACTCTGACTTCTGATTTTCATGTTTGTTTCAAATTTCAGATTTTGGGTTTTTAGATTTTCAGATTTCAAACCTCAGCTCCCATATTTCAAAATTTTCAAATTTCGGAATCCAGAATCTGCGCCATTTCCAGATCTTCAGATTTGTGCATACTGTTAGACTTCAGTCTTCAGCTTCAAATTTGAAGTTCAGATTTTCTAGATCTTCTGCATATTTCAAATTTCAGACCTGTATGTTTTAGGATCAGATTTCAGATTTTTACGGCTCAGCATATTTCAATCTCCATGTTCAGAGATCTCCAGATTTCTGACATCCGGACTTCAGATTTTAAATTGCAGATTTTTGTGTGTTTTAAGTTCAGAGATTTTTTTGTTTCAATTTCACAGGTTCGGTTTCAGATTTCAGATTTTTACAGTTTTCAAATTTCTTTTGTCTTGCCTTCCGGGAGTTTCATGTGATTGTCCTCTCCTTGTGGCATAAATCCATTACACCGAACATGAATTTTTTTACTTGTTCTCTCAATATGAGACATGATTTACAACTTGACCAGAAATCTGGTTCTCTGAGTCCTTGATGAACTTGACAATTCGTGGGCGGCATGTACCCGGTGGTCTTGATAGACTTATGGGTATCCCTCACTGTTTTGAGATTGAATACACCCGGCTTTTGATAGCTTGTGGGCAATCGACTTACTGATTTGAGATTGAGCACACCTGGCTTTTGATAAGCTTGTAGGGTCTCATCTCACTATCTTGAGACTAAGCATATCCCGGTCTTTGATAGACTTGTGAGAAATTAGCTCATGTCGATCTTCATAACTCCTTCATGAGCTGATGAACTGCTGCTGGCTGCATCAGTAAGACATTGGGGTCTGCTTTTATAGACCTTTGGATGTCTACCTTAAGAAGAGGGTCAGGAAGTGGATTTAGAGCCGGCCTCCTGGTTTTTCATCTGTTTTGAATTCTTTTAAGTTGAGCCGAAGCCATGAGGTGGGTTTAGAACTGGCTTTATACTTGCCTTGGTTTGTTTGAATTAAATAGATTTTTATTTAGATTAAGTTGATTGTTTGTTTTATTTTATTTTTAAATTAATTATGGGTCAGGAGGTGAGTTTAAAACTGGCCTCCTGGTTTCCTGTTTTGAATTCTTTTAAGTTATGCCGAAGCCATGAGGTGGGTTTAGAACCGGCCTTATGTTTGCCTCGGTTTGTTTAAATTAAATCGATTGTAAAACTTCAATTCCACTGTTTGAGCACTGTTCATGGTAGGTTATTGGGCCTCCACGGACTCCCCTGTTGGGCCTTGCCGCTGCCTGCTGTTTTCTTCTTCTTCTTCTTTCATCTTTCTTTTCTTGTGGGCCCCACCTGCTTGTTGACTCGCAGGTCAACAACTCTTCACGCAGCCACCCGCGCGCAGCCGCGGCAACTCCTCAGGCGAGCGACCACCGCGGCTCCCTTTTTTTTTCACTTCTTTTTTTTTCGTGGGCCCCGCCTTTTTCCACCATGGACCAAAATCCAGGGGGGGTATTATCCCCCCCCGGCCGCTACAGTGCCCCCGACGGCTTTCGGCACCCGACGGCAGCGCGACCCTCCCTTCCGGCAGCTTCCGGCCTCGTTCGACGGCAACAACACCAATGGGGGTGAAGGAGGACTCGGCAGTCCTATGATAGGAAGAAGGCTTCTCCGGCAACGACGGCAACAGCTATTGGGCTAGACGGCGGCTTGGAGGAAGACTTGAGCTTGACGGCATTGTTTGAAAGAAGACTTGGGCTCGACCAACGCTGCAGGGAGAAGACGGCATTTGCAGCACAACCGGAAGAGGGAGCAAGGCTTCGCCGGACTTACGGGAAAGGTAAGCCCAACCTGACAGTAATGCTGGAAGCCGGAGACGATTCCACGGTAGCCTTCTGCTCCCTCCCTGCTCGTCCCTCTCTTCTCTCTCTCTCGACCTTCCGCCCCTTTCTCTCAGGGCTTCCGCTCCTCTTTTTTTTTGAACAATCCCCCAGCACGGCCCTTTTATAGTCGTCGGGGTTTATGCTGTCCAGGCGGCTACGGAACTGCGTCTCCCCTTTTGAACCAGACTCGGACTCCCCCACGGCAATCAAGATCGTCTCCGGATGTGATTACGACTCCTTAGGAGTTCTTGGGCGAGTTTGCAGTGTCGCCATCTATTTAAGGAGTTTGTTTGGGAATCGACCTTCATAGATAACAACTTTGCACTTGATGATAGCCATCGGGTTTTTTGGTCATATCTTTTTGTGGCCGTTGTGGACAAGACATGATGAGTTTTCCCGCTCTAAGAGAGTCCTGATGGGTGGAGAGTCCTGTTGGGGCAAGGCATCCTGCCGTAAACAGGTTCCTTCTTATTTCTTTCTCAAGACCTTCCAAATGAATCCATGGTCACCTAATGGGGTTGGCAGAAGTGGGGAGAATGCCAAATATATCCTCCCCCAGACTGTCTCTCGGGCAATACACCAATTTCTTTGGTGGATTACGTGAATAAGCAACAAATGGGCTAAAACTGGTATTCAGGTGGGCCTCTTTGGAGATGTAAATAGAGCCCATTAAATATGTGAGGCAAAGCTACTGAGACTAAACATTTGATAAAAATTGGGCCCCATTTGATATATTTTATCGTTCAGATCATTCTCCCTTCTCTATATAATATATATGTTTTTTTTTGAAAATTTTAGGTGTCAACAAGTGCCCCCCACGGGTGATTCCTTAAAGACGAAGGTCGTCGAGGAATTTCCCGTGCAAATATATGGTTGCATCCTCTTTTCTTCTTTCATTTGACTTGCTTTGTTTATTGCTTCATAATTGGCTGAGCATCCTTGGGGCTGAGAAGGGCTTGGGCCCTCTTGCTAGTTTTAGATATGACAGCTAATGAGGGAGTTCTTTCTTTTGCATTCTACATACTAGGCTTGCCTGCCATTCCGGTGCTTTTGAGGGAGCTCAACTGCAAATCATCCTTTGATAGGTTTGTGTAAGACTCCCAGTCAGGTGACTCTCGAGGTCTGGTCAGAACTTCTCTTTCTTTCTGTTTTCTCTTTTCTTTGTTGTTGTTTTTGTTGTGTGTGCTTTTTTTTGTTTCTTCTTCTTCTTCTTCCTTTTTTTGTGTTTCTTTTACTGATCCGACGGCCCTTTTCGGGTTTTCACCCGGACCAGCCCCCTTTGCTTTTTGCCTACATGCCTCAAGAAAGGGTTTTCATGCAGCGGGGTTGCCTGATTTTACCTAAAGTGCCTGTTCAGGTTTTTGCTCTAGCCAGGTTCTCTTTCGACATTTTTTTTACCCTCAACCAATCAATGAGATGAGATTGGCTAAGTCCGTCGGGCATTTCCATTTTTATCCCATTCTTTTTTTTTCGTTGTTTGTTTTTGTTGTTTTTTGTTTTTGTTTTTGTTTTTTCTTTTGCAAGGAATTAAGGCTTCCCTCAAGCCATGAAGTTGTCGCTGGGTGGTGAGGAATTAAGACTTCCTCTGGGCCATAGAATTTCGGGTGGTAAGGAATCGAGACTTCCCCTGAGCCATAGATTTTGGTGGCTTTGCGTCAGTGGACTTGTAGACTTGTGAGTATGAAGAAGTAACACTCGACCTATAAGGTATGAAGTTTGGGTATATGAACATTGTATTGGGCTATGGGATGTGCTTTGAGGTGGCATGATGCCATTTAACTTGTAGACTTGTGAATGCAAAGAATTTGCATTCAGTCCATAGGGTATGACATTGAGGTGGCTTTGTGCCATAAGAATCCGTGGGACATTTGAGTATGAAGTGGACAGAGTTAATGTCTGGGATGGCTTGATGCCAAGAGAATATGATGCCTTATAGGATATATGAGCATGACGAAGTCATACTCGTCCATGGAGTGTAAGTTTGGGATGGCTTGATGCCAAGAAACTCATAAGACATGTGAGTATGGAGAGGCCACACTTGTCTTGTTGGGCAAAGTATGATGGCTTCATGCCGAAAAAATATGGTGGTTTGATACCAAAATGATTTGTTGGACATATGAACGTGAAGAAGTCACACTTGGTCCATATGAGCATTAAGGTATCAATTTTGGGTGACCTTGTGCCATTAGAACTCGCAGATTTGTGAGTATGAAGAAGTCACACTCGGTCTATAGAGCATAAAATATTGGGTGGCTTGATGCCAAAAGGACCTATAGGACATGTGAGCGTAAAGAAATCACAAATGATTTGATGTATGTGTAATACAATAAATGTCGCTATGAAATGTTTAGAGAGATATAGAATAATGATCCTATATGCCTATAGGATTGAGATCGGGTATGTGAGTGAATGATTAAAAACATCACAAATGTGGCTCATGAAAGTGATGACCTCACATGGAAGAATGTTGATATTGTAATGGGAGTTTCGGAACAAAGAGATAGAAGAGCAAGCATAGTTGTCAAGGCAACAAGACGTCCAAGACATTGAAGTGTCAATTCCACTTAGGCAACAAGGCGGCCTTAAGTGTTACCTAGGCAACCAAGGCGGTATCATTATATGTGCATATATATATATATATATATACATATATATATATGAATATATACAATCATATATGTAATTAGATAATAAAACTATATATATTTATACAAACATACAAACAATACATAAATATAATTATATTTGTATTTTATAATTGAATGTATAAGATTGTATGTACATACATATAAATATGATTTTATATATGTAATTAAGAATGTGTGGGTATTTATTTTTGAGAAAGGAGTTAATCTTGATAAACTAAGTGAGAGGGAAAGAAAAGATAGATAAGAGACTTTATAAATTTTAAGTATATAATATATATTTATAATCATAAATCTTCATTATATATGATAGTATAACTATTAATGAAATATATGAATATATTCAAACTATCAATAAATAGGAGCCCTTTGTGGGAGATATCAAGGGAGAAAAACTCCCAAAATTTATTTTTTTAATTATGTAAAAATACCCGGGGTGCCTTGCTTGGGCACCTAGGTAGGCGTTTTGGACGCCTTGGGCTCCTTTTCTGGGTGCCCCATAAGGCACCCGGGCAAAAGTGCTTTGGCGCCTAGGCGGCACCTAGGCACCCGCCTTGACAACTATGAGAGCAAGTACATCACACTCTTTGAGAGATAATAGAGAGAGTGATAATGAAGAACTTCAAGTTAAGAATAAATATCCAAATGATGATGATGATGATACAGTAGTGTAGGTGATAGTGTAGGTGACTGATGGAGAGAATGACGGTGGTACAATGAAGACAACAATAAGAAGAACAATAAAGTGGATATCACTTTTGAGAAATCCATGTTTGGCTTCAAAATTTAAGACATTAGTGTTGCTTTGTGTAGTTTAAATGTTTGACATCTTAAGACATTTAGCACTATGTTTTCTTTACAATGGATGTATTTTAGACTTGGTTTTCAAGTAGCTTATTTATATTTCTCTTTGTTGTACTTTATTTAATTGTTTATTGACTTGATGTTAGTTGAAGACATGGTGTTAGCTTGTGGTAATGTGAATTGGTATTTGATATTATATTCACATGTATTGTCAACAATATTTTGCATATTTTTAGCCAAAGAAGCTCAAAAAATACATATCACTTGGTAAGTCAATCTAATTTACATTATCTTGTCTTTACAATTTTGTATATGTAATATGTTATCTATATATGTTAATTTTATTGGTTCTTGTAAATTTGTTGTAAATTGTTATATAATTATGTATAAAACAAGAATATTAGTTAAGTTTATCACTTTTTACTATCTTACCACCTAGGAAGATGCCTTACCACCTAAGCGGTAAATTATCCTCTAGGCACCTTGGCCGCATTGTCGCCTTGAAAACTATGATTTAACCTAGGAAGGCACACAAATCCTTCAATATTTCAAAAGGATCATCCAAGGATCACTTCTCTCATTGAGTGAGATACTAAATCTAACCTAGGATCATTAATTACTTGATGTGTCCCTTGTGGACAATGGTTACCCTCCATGTATTTTAGTTATAGTTCCCCTTGTAAACTTGTCTTAGTCTTAATCCTAATTTTCTGTCCCCTTTTGAAGAGAGTATTATCTAATTATTTTGCAATTATATATGCACTTTTTTAAGGTGGCAATAACACAATTCATTAATTTATGAAAAATAAATAATTACATGAAAGAAGATTTGAAATACAAAACCTAAATCATTACCAAAATGGTACTAATCTAGAATAGGCTACAAATAAAAGGGTGTTTATTTAAAAAAATTGTCCGCACAAAAAAGCCCAAAAAAAGTTCAACGCCCCATCATCCTAGCCCATCTTCTCTCTCCCCAACAGAAAGTTAGCAAAAACCATATCATTCTTCTCTTACCCCCCACCCCCATCGTCCTAGCCCATCTTCTCACTCCCCAATAAGAGAATCAGCAGGCAAGCATATGCCCTTGTAGGCTAGCACTGGTGTCGTCTTCCTTCATCAATGCAGCTGTCCTTAGCCATGATGTTTGCAACCTCTGTTGCACAAGTTTGCTTGCCCTAGTGCTGGTGCCACCTTCCTCCACCATCGTTGGTAGGTCCACTGCTTTTCCCTCCAACTCAAAATCTCACCAAACAAGCAAAAATGTGTTGAAGTTTTATTCTTTCTTTCTCCGGTGATGCCTTCCATAGACCATGTTCTTCCTCCTCTTCCTCCTGCAGCTTTGCACTCTGCCATCTCAATGAGTCCCTATGGCAACCCTCACTCTAGTCGGCCACCTCCTGAAGTACTCCACACTGGACACTGCCAATTGGTAGGAAACAAATGAGTTGAGCAAAGTACTATGATGCTCGAGCTCCGCTAGTTTCTTTATGTTTGAATTCGAACTCAACGTGATGCTCGACAAGTAGTTTAAACCTATGTTCAAACTCGAATCGTCATGAGCTCAATAAATTTGATCTCAGCTCATTGAGATACTACTTTACTTGACCAAGCTTGAACTCAAATAAGAACTCCCAATCTCAAGTTCAAGCTCAGTTTGGACTCGTTTGTGGAGCTCGATCCAAACTCGTTTCTAAAGCTCAAACTCAAATTCAGTTTAACCTTGTTTATGCAATTTAATTTCAAACTTAATTTTGAAGTTCAAACTCGAGTTTAAACATGGATTAAATTAAATTTTGGCTTAATTAGTATATTTGATCAATATGTTGATTGAATTTTTAAATGATTATTGAGCCAAGCAGGAATTTGCTTAAGGTTGGCTACTTAATGAGTCAAGCTTTTTCTTTTCAAGCTTACTCATTTAACATAATAAATGAGTCAAGTCAAGTTTTTATCAAGCCGAGTCTCAAGTTTACTTGTCAAGTGTATTGACTCGTTTGCACCCATAGCTCCTGGGGATTCCTTGGATGTCTTCTTGCCTTGGAAACTATCTCCAATCCACATTGATACAAAGTCGAAATGTGAGATGACAATTCTTGAACCCCATCATTGCATGACTCTACTTCACCGCCATACCCACCTCCTTAATTCTAAGATTCTCACCCTAGACTATGTTGATGAACTGAATTCTAGTTACAAGGTCCACAACATCTAATATATGATTGTTCGATTTTTATCATCATCATTTCACAACAAGAGTAAAAGTGAAAAAAAATTATAAAAGGTCTGCACAATAAGGAATACAATGGGAAAAAAAGACAAAACAATTAAAAAAATAATACTTGGATAGGTTCCTCAGACGGATGAGGAAGAGCTAAAGGCTGAACCATTAGGGCCATAGGCATGCTGGATGTAGAAAGAATGTCACTAGTGCATGGAATCTGTGGTAGACATGTTAGGTTACAAAAAGTTAAACTACAATTTTTTAAGAAATAGACAAATTTTCTAAACAAATAAAGCAGTTTATAGAAATAAAACAGATAGATTGTTTACCTGATTAAGGGTGCACCTCATAAAACGAGGACTGCAGTTGCCAGTATCCTTGACAGTGTAATCACTTGATGCAGGCTTTACATAGAAAAGAGGCATGATTTCACGTTAAATGTTCAAAAACCAAGTGTCAAAGCTAAAAGTAGCCCGGACTAAAGAACTAAATATAAACTAAATCAATATGCAATTCATGTGATTTCCAGATAATATACAAGAAGCACTCTCAATAGCTTACCGGGGGAACATTTGCCTGGTTGCCTTGACGTGTATAGAACAAAGTCTCTGAAGAACTTGGAATGGGCCTTGGAATTTGGTTAAGATCGATATTTGATGGTGCTGACCCTTGAGAACCATCAAGTGAGGGATGAGCTATTGTGCCAGGAATTGGTCCCAACGCCGGTGACTGCATGCTATACATTCTAGGAGGTGGCTGCAAAGAACCAGGCATAGCTGGAGGAGCCTAAAGCAAACAAAAAGCCAACTCGCAAATAAACAGATTGCAAGGAACATTTTTAGGAACCAAATTTCAGACTAAACAAGATGCTATGTGTTTCTAATGTAAGCGAGGATACCAATTCTCAAAGGGATGATCGCCTTTACAATGTAATATTAATATTAGCTCAGTGTCTGGCATGAAGGCCAAAACATCCTAGAGATGCAATTTTGTGATGATAAACAATCTTATAACTCATACTAAACTAACAGAGGCAGCAACCGGTATTCATTACCACTCACCCGAAGAGGTTGTTGTGCTGACCACATTGGAGCACCGTATGGAGAAGCGGAGGCTGGCAGCCTGGCGAATGCCGGAAGAGCCGATAGACTAGCGAACGGCTGTGATGTAGGTATACTTATACCAGGAAAAACTGGCGGCGGCGGGTTGCCTGACAGTGGCTGAGATGCAGCCTTAGCAGCAAACGGCATCGATGCTGGGAGGCGTGGAGCAGGCTGCGAAGCGGGTCTACCAGGGAATGTTTGAGTTAACGGAGGGCCAGAGGACTGAGACAGCGACGCACCCACAGAAAATTGCTGCTGCGGTTGACACGAAATTGACTGTAAAGCAGCTGGGGGACCACCGATAGGCCGTACAAGTGAAGTGCTAGGGAACGTATGAGACGCTGGCAGGCCTCCGATTAGCGGCTGCGGAGCCATTGGACCTGATAACGGAAGCGATCCCGGCGGAATCGGGGACGCCCTGGACTGCAGACTTCCAGGAAATGGTCGAACAGCCTGTATATGCGGAGAGGCAGAACCAGGAGCCCCAATCATAGCTCCGGAAGGCACAGACGAGGCCGTTGGCTGCTGCTGCTGCAAATTCGACGGTGGAGGGAAACGTTGGCCGGGTGGTCCGATCACGGAAGGCCCATTGCCGGTGACCGATCCAATCGATGGCGGCGCCTGCGGCCGCATTGGAGCCGCAGGGCTCCCCATAGGCAGCTGAGACTGTGCAAATGGCGAGGGGGCACCGAGCGGCCGCGTCGGAGGGCCAGGACCTGACATCGGCGCCTGTCCTGGAAAGGACGGGGCAGGAGAGGTGAACGGAGAAGTCGCGCCGGCTGCGGGGAGAACGGCGCCGCAAGGGGGCGCGGAAGAAACGGATCCGATCTGGAGGTTCTGCATGGGGTCAGCGAGGACGTTGGGGTTGAACTGGTGGGGATTCCCAAACGGCGGGGCGTAACCAGCGGGAGGCCTCGCCGGCGCGCCGGCGTCGCCGGAAGGGAACGCCATGGACTTGGAGGAAGACGGAACCTCCCTCTGTGTTGACTTGGGAGAGCGGGGAGGAGCACCGAGGAAGAGGGAAGAGCAGGAGAAGCGGCAAGGAACGGCAGAAGCACCGGGGAAGAGGGAAGACGCAGAAGAAGCGGCAAGAAACGGCAGAACTATTACTACCTCCGGTTAAAGAGGGATTACTTTCCCAGAGACTACTTTCTATCCGGAGAGCCCGAGTTGTTCTCCGGATGAGGCCGGATCCTCTCCGGTGGGCACCCGAGAGGGTTCGGTCAACCTCCTCACATTGGGGCTGATAAGATGGTGATTTAACCTTCTCAAATCACCATCTTTTCACTGTCTTGTCAGCCCCAATGTGAGAGGGGCTGACCGGACCCCTCAGGTGCCCACCCGAGGGGATCCGGTCTCTCTCCGGATTAGGATGCCGAGCCGCCGAGCACGTCTTTTACCGCACGGTTTCAGAGGGTGATTTGTAGCGTGATCATGACATCATCGTCTTCTTTAATACATAAATCAAGGCGAATAAAAATTCGCTTAGTCAAAGTTTTTATTTGTTTTTTTATTAACTGCGAAACAGTTTTTATTTTTAATTTCACTTATATCACTAAGCCCCAAAATTTTTAATTTTAATCACTAGCTCAAAATAGTTTTATATTAACTTTAAAAACTTTCTAAAAATCACACTATCGTATATTGAGTCATGCTCTCTAATTTTCAATTATCAATTTTTATATTTATTATAAAATTTAAAAAATTTATTAATAAATATTTACATACATTATCGACTTTCAACATATATTATCAAGCCTCAAAATAAATCAATATTAATGTCAAAAATCATATTATCACGTCATACACTCTAGTACTATGTAACTATCCCTTTATGTATATTATTGGCAATTTACATTTATTATTAATTATCTAATTTTCAAATTATTAATATTTTACTTATATAATTAATAATTTAACTATATTACTGAACTCCTAAGGTTTTCCGTTACCAACTATTTACCTATACCGTTAACTCCTTAAATGGTTAGAACACCTTCGTAATGAGATACTTCGAATGGAGGAATGGGATTGCAGTGAGGTCTAGGTCACGGAAAGGCAACCGCAGGGTAAAATTTTTATTCAAATGGATGAGCAACTGAGGTTGATGTAATAGATGAACCTAACATTTATGTAATTTGGTGAACGAAATGGGTGTTAAAATATTTTTCTTAAATAGACCAAGAACTTGATGTTTGTTTTAAACCATATATAGATTTGTGCAACTTACAAGTCATGTTCTCCCCCTTAATACGAAGACTAGGTGGTATTTGTCGAAGGACTTAGTCCCATATTGGGTACCGGAGAGAATATTCCCATATTTATGGGTCTGGTCCTAGTTACCTCAATACTTAAGTTTCGGGGTTTTCCACATGGTATCAGAGCAGGTGGGATCGAGCCCTGTGTCGTGTATTCCTACGTGGCTCTGACGATGGTGGCTGTCCGAGAGGGGGAGTGTTGAAGGACTTAGTCCCATATTGGGTACTGGAGGGAGCATTCCCATGTTTATAGACCTGGTCCCAGTTACTTCAATGCCTAAGTTTTGAGATTTTCCACAGTATTTCCATGTATACCTCTTATTCTAAATCTCTACGTAGAAAAGCATTATTAACATTAAATTGGTGGATTCTCCAAGTTTTAATGGCTGCCAAAGAGAGCATGATTCTGACCGTAGTCAACTTTGCTACAGGAGCAAAGGTTGCAATGTAATCCAATCCTTCTACTTGAGAGTAGCCTTTTGCTGCCAACCGGGCCTTATGTATAGCAATTGACCCATCAAGGTTGAATTGTCGATGGGTTTTTTCCTTGCTCACAACACTCCAGGTTCTGTTGTTATACAGAGCTTCCAGTTCCTTTGCCACAGCCTCTCTATTCAGCAATCTCACATGCCTTTTCATGTGTCAAGGTACACAAACAGATGTGATTTTGTTCATGAAGTTGATGTGTGGTTTAAATCTTGTATAATCGATGCACCTTTCTAAGGGATATCTAACATTGCATGAGTTAACATCCTTATTGCCAAAAGATGTATAATAATCCTTCAAGTAGACTGGTGTTTTTCTGTTGTGAGAAGGTCTTAGACGTTCAGTGACATTGTTATCATGAACAGGTTCCATAGAATCATCAGCAGGTGACATAGAATTAATATCATGGAGTTCATGTTCTGTCTTGGCAGTAGTAGATTCATGCAATTGATTGGTTTCTTTGACGGATAAGGGACTAGCAATCTTATCAAAACATTCTTCTCACCATGAAAAGGAAATATGTGCTCAAAAAATACCACATCCCTGCTTGTAAAAACTTTACCTGATTCCATTTCATATAACCTGTATGCCTTTTGAGATGGAGGATACCCAATAAACATACATTGCTTGTTGTGAGCGTAAATTTGTCAAAATCCAAATGCCCGGTTGAAGCAAAAGGCAAACAACCAAATATTCTCAATCGTTCAAAATCAAATGCCTCTTTGTACAGCTTCTCATAAGGTATGTCTCCTTGTATTGAAGATGAAGGTTGTCTATTTATTAAAAATGTGACAGGTAACACACAATCTCCCTAGAAAAATTTTAGCGATTTCACCTGGAACCAGAGGCTCCTAGCAACCTCTAAAATCTGCATGTGCTTTCTCACAACAACACTATTTTGTTAAGAGGTAGCAACACATGTATATTTATGCTGAATTCCATTTGAAACACAATAATTTTGAAAAATAGTTGAGAAAAATTCTGAACCATTATTGATTCTAATGCGCTTAACCAACGTCTGAAATTGTTGTTGAGCATAAGAAACAAAATTCATGAATATGTTGCAAACTTCATATTTGAACTTCATAAGAAATACCTATGTAAATTGACTAAAGTCATCAACAATAGTAAGGAAAAATCTAGATCCATTCCTTAATTCATTATGATATGGATCCCATATATCTATATGCAGTAGCTCAAAAAATTTCCCAATTCGGCTAACATTGACCTTAAAAGGAAGCCTGCACTGTTTAGCAAAAGGATAGACAGTGCAATTATATTTAGTATCTATATTGCATGAAAGCAAATTTCTTAAATCAGCTAGACGAGGGTTGGAGAGGTGCCTAAGTCTTCTATGCCACTTTTCAGTCACATCAATGTGAGCTATCATGGAACACACTTCATTTTCCGCCTTGAAGTAGTATAGTCCTCCACTCTTATGGCCCTGCCCAATCATCTTCTACGTTGCTAAGTCCTGTATTACAAAATGTGTTGGAAAGAAGGTCACTAAACAATTTGAACTTCTGGTCAATTGACAAGACTGACAACAAATTAAAATATGAATTGGGAACAATGAGAACATGGCTAAGTTTGATTGTATCTGTTAAATGTGCAGAACCTGTCCCACTAACCGGAAGAGCAATGTTTTCGACAGAAGAACTTGCTGTTTGCTGTCACTTCCTTCAGCTATAATGGGGTTAGAAGATATATGTGCCGAAGCTCCGTAATCAACAATCCAATTTGGAGAATAACTGAGTTTACCAGTCATATTGACTACATGGCTTTGAATATTGGCTAAGTTAAGCAGATTTAGCAATTGATTGTACTATTCTTCTGTTAGCATGTGAGTCCCATCTGTTTGTTGCACATTTTGCTATTGACCACCTCTATCAGTTCCCTTCAGCCTATAATGTGCATGATATCCTACTAATATACAGCACTGTTCTTTAGTATGACCTTTAATGCAGCAGTAGGTATATTGCAGATTTCTCCTATCAACTTTGATATTCATTGCTGAAATTTCTAATTGAGCAGGTGTATATTTAGTCCTTTTGCGCTTCATCTTGCAACACAAGAGCATATGCCTTTCCAATTGAAGGAAGAGGATCTATCAATAAGATCTGACTCCGAACATGAGAATAAACATCCGATAACCCCATCATAAACTACATGAGTTGCTTGCGATTATGAGTGACAGATGGCACCTCTGTTCATACTGGGCTAATTCATCCCATAAGCCCTTGAGAACTGAAAATACTTTGTTACAGAGTCACTTCCTTGCTGATGATTAGCTATCGACTTTTCTAAAGAATATATCCTTGGTCCATTAGATGGAGAGAATCTCTTCTTGAGATTGGACCAGATTTAGGCCACAGTTTCCATGTATAACATAGACGGATATAGATCAGAGTGAATGCATTTGAGGATCCACGATAGAACCATGCTATCGGCTCTCCTCTATACACCATAATTTTTATCATCTAAGCTTGGGACAGGAATCGATCCGCCGATGAATCCAAGCTTGTTCTTAGTCGGTAGAGCTATGATCATAGCTCATTGCCAAGTCACATAATTGTTTCCGGTGAGAGGAGTTGATACGAGCACCATACTTGGACTATTTAAAGAGTAAAGGAAACATGGATCCATAGCTCCATCGCATATAGATCCAGGTTGAAGGTGAGATGCAGCGGAAGCACTCGAGCCAGAAGCCATGGATCTGACGCTCTAATACCAAGTGAAGAAAGAGATGAAGAAATTTTACCAATAAATTCTAAAGAAGACGGACGGAGGTCGGAGCGGAGTGACAGCATATTGGGGAAAATGGCTCGAATGAGCCTCGCCCTGTTTTCTCTGTTGGAATATATATGAGTGTATAGAAAATACCTCTTGCTTTCCTGCCTGGCTAATACACGAGCCAGTTTAATTGAACCGGTGGCCAGGTGAATAAAATGTAAATTGTACACAATCTCAATGAGCAGAGAAATGTAAAATTGAATGTAAAATACAAATTGTAACATCTTCTGCATCCTATCTTCACTTTTGCCTTGCAGGTGGAGATATTTTTGATAGAAATGTATGCCCTACAAGTCAATCATATGTGATATAATTTTATATTTCTTGTAATATCTTATTCAATATAAATGGCATAATCTTCATTACTTGCACTATCTAGATGCGTCTATTGTAATGAAGTCCTAGGTTGCATGCAATGATGATTAAATCATGATGAGATTGTGATAGTGAGATCAATCATCTAGAAGCGTGTACTCTAAATGTTCCTAAACATAGGATCCTTGAGACAGGACATCAAGGATCCAGTAAGATTAGTGTATATGCTATCTTTTGGTATGATGAGAATGACTGATCTTATTGGTCATCAGTGTGGGGACATTGAGATACATGTACAGGTGCTCATTAGAGCAATGAGTTCACTGAACTGACTAGTATAGAATCCTTGAATGGTATCTTGCCGAACTGTCTATTAGGGTATTCTATTATCACGGTTGCACAATTGGATCTTTGACCAGAGTTGCCAAAGATGTCATGCCAGGCGTACTATGTACTTTGACTATTGACTTATGGATCACTTAGTATTGTGGTCTTGTATAGTTAATAGATTGGGTATATGGGAAACATGGTAGAGACAATTGAGTGGGAAATAGAGGATCGTCTACTCTTGATAGGAGAGGGAGAATGTCCTATGGATAGTACTATAAATCCTTGGCCAGGGTAGATAGGATAATTGGAAAAGGGTTTTTTAATTGATCTAATTACGAGAACAAGATTCCATAGTGTCGATATATTTAGGAGTTAATAATCAATGTCGTACTCCTATTCTACCGGGACATTGGATGGACGAAGTTTTATTTCCCTGTGGTAATCGATGATGGAAAGGCTCTTTAGAGAGAAGTTTATCCCTAAAGCCATTTGAGATCATAGGATGTGGCTTGTACCCTTCATGATCGGTAACCCGTTAAATCTATTATGAGATAATATATTTAATTTAAAAGAAGTTGTTCTTTTAATTAGGCCTCTACCAAATAAGCTATTGGGCCAAGTACGTCACACACATAAGGAATAATTTATAAGTTTGGGGGCAAAAGTGTAAATATAGAGAAAGGAGGAGTTTTTGTGAAAAACTCCAAATTCTCTATATAATAGTGAATTGAGCATGAGCCCCACAAGCCAAGACTGTAAAATTTGTCCCTACCTCTCTCCATCATGTTTTTCCATACTGGAGGCCATTGAGAGTCAATAGGACTTCATCTGGGGTGAGTCAGAAGGTCCGACGCGAAGGAGAACCCGACTACGGAGGCGGGTCGTGTGGATACGACTAGAGGCCGCACACTTGAGTGACTAAATGAGCGTGAGAACGCTCAATCTTCTTCGGTATTTAAGGATTATTTGAATCCCGCAATGGTACGTGTTCGAAACTATTTCGAATACTGGTATTGGTGACGTCGTTCGGTTTCGATCGAGACCAAGATAATGATAGACATAGAATCGATAATTTTTCAATGTGCAAATCTGATTAGACCGATTCCTTATAGTGGTATCAGAGCCAAGTTGAAGTCTCGTTTGAATCCGACGTCGTTTCAACGTCATTTTATATATTTCTTGTTTTCTCGAATCTATACAAATGTCCATCTTGATGAGGCAACCATAAATCGTATAGAATACGTTTTGGAGATTGGTTGCTTCTGAATGAATCTTGTGACAAAAGGATTTTCAACGCCGCAAATTGTTTGAATTTTGGACCACCGAAGAGTCCGGTAGAGGGGCTGAAAGATGGTGATTTCGTTTTGTAGAATTCTTTGGTTCGATTTGGTGATTTCTTGAGATCTTCTTCGGTAGAGACATTTGATGTCTAATAGATGTCTTAAGTGATAGGTAATATGATTACCAAAAGTTTCCCATTGTTCTTTGACTTCGAACGGTGCCGTCGGAGGTCGATTTAGAGCTTTTCTAACGGGGAGAAGCTCTAGGGCCGACAACACTTCTTTCCTATTTTCACATTGATTGAAATTTTTGCACAAAAATAAAGTGGCATTTTTGGATTCCTTGATTGATTTAAAATCGACCTACTATTTTTTGGGATTTTCCGGAGGCCGGAAAGTCCAGTTTTAGAAGGTCTTGAAAGCTCCTTCTGCGGTAGGGAAGACGTCAGTCGGGACCCGATAACTGGATCCATGGAATGCCGGGTCGGTGACCCGGTCGCCCGACCCGGCCGGATTCCGGGCCGACCGGCCCGGAATCGACCCGGGCCGACTCCAAGCCGGCCCGGCAGGGGGTCACGCGACCCGGCTTCCACCGGGTCGCGCGGGGCTTTTTGGCCGCCGCCCCCCCACTAAGAGCTTAGTGGGGGGCTTAGTGGGGGGGCCCATTTAAGAGAGTTAGTGGGGGGCAAAGTCCCCCCCACTCACCCTCACCCATTTACCAAATTGATAGCCCCCAAGGGGGAGGGTTCAACTCACTCCAACTCCACTCCTCACCTCCTCCCCGGACCTGGTTGATCACTCCTTCGGTCTTCCTCTCTTACTGATCACTTTTTCGGTCTCCCCCTCCTCACTGATCACTCTTTCAGTCATCACCGGTCAACGGCTCATCCCTCCACTCATTTCTCACCCCTCGCTCGGATAGTTTCCGCTCCACCTAGTGTCGTTCACACTCTTAAAGCGTTATTTTTGACACTGTCAAAGCGGTGTCTTTACCATTCTCAATTTTATTTCGTGTTATTTATTTTGTGGATTATTTTTCTAACATGTCTTCCCCAAGCCATGAGACTTCCCGCTCCACCCGGAATGACCCAGCTTGGCTCCATTGCACGGTCGTGTCAATGGAGCAAAGGAAAGTAAAATGCAAGTATTGCGACAAAGTTCTATACGGTGGAACTTACCGGTTAAAGCATCATCTTGCCGGTATCAAGGGAGATGTTGCACCGTGCACACGGACTCCGCCTGAGGTAAGAGCCCAATTTAGACAAAGATCTTCAATCCTTTGAAAGATCCAAAGGAGCTTCAAAGAGGCATCAGGACACTGTGCGTGAAGAAATTACGGAACCCGCAAGACGTTCGCTACACATATACGGCACTGGACAAGAGAGACCAGAAAGAAGTGAATACCAAGATATTGACGAAGGTATGTATTAATTATTTTTTGATATTTTACAAAAATATACGTATTTAACATAGCAAACAGATGACTTAGCAAGAGCCATGGAGGCAAGCCGAAGGTCATTCGCCGACAAAGACATGTATCGACGTACCGGGCGGTTTATGGGTCAAGGTTCTGGCAGTGGGAGTGGACGTGGAAGTGAAAGCGGGAGATGATCAAATCTTGACCCTGAACAACATGTCCACGATCTCACCCGGGATGACGACCCGGCAGTTGGCCCTATATATCTGGTCATCACACGACCGCGTCAAAGGCAACCCACCATCAACACAGCATTAAAGAACTTGAAATTGTGCATGGAGAAGATCGGGCGGGCAACTTCCAGATGGTTCTTTCATAGTAGTATACCAGCTAACGCTGTAAAGGGGCCTTACTATGAGTCCATGATTGACACAATAGCAGATGTTGGTCGGGGGGTGCCGGGACCAACTCCAAAGGAGATATACAACACATATCTTCCATTGGAGGTAGCTGACATTAGAGAATATGTCAAGACGTTCGAACGTACCTGGGACGAACGTGGATGCACACTGATGACCGATGGTTGGACAAGTTAGTCCTTTTGAGCATAACATTGTGATACAAATCTTTATGAATTTTAAGTTTAGATATAACATTTTATCCTCTTAATAGGTATTACCAGGAAGACAATGATCAACTTTCTCGTTAAGTGTCAAGCTGGGACCGTCTTTTTGAAGTCGGTGGATGCATCTGGACAGCTAAAAAATGCAACTTACCTGTTTGATTTAATTGATGGTATTATCGAGGAGAATGGTGAGGATCGAGTTGTCCAAGTGGTGACGGACAACGCAGCTGCCTACAAAGCTGCCGGCCAAATGTTTATGGCCAAGAGACAGAAGTTATATTGGGCACCATGCTCCGCCCATTCCATAGATTTAATGCTAGAGGATATTTGCAAAGATCCTCAAATTGATCGGGTTGTTAAGGCCGGCCAATATATTGCATCCTTCATCTATAACCATAATTTCATTCTGAACCTAATGAGAGAGCACACAAAGGGTCGAGAGCTCTTACGACCCGGCGCTACACGGTTTCCATCACACTACAAATCTTTGGAGAGCCTATTTGAACATAGGCGTTGCCTAACCCAAATGATACTTTCTCCGGGGTGGGCTAACTAGATTGCTAGAGCCAATCCATCAGACAAACGAAAAGGAAGGAAGGTGGAACAAACATTAGAGAGTGGAGACTTTTGGCGGCTCGTAAAGAAGACAATGGATATTGTTGGTTCATTAGTCAAAGTCCTTCGCATAGTCGATGGAGATAAGAAGGCGGACATGGGATATCTTTACGATGCACTTGAGCGGGCAAAAGAAGATATTTCGAAAAGGGTGTCAGATTTTAGCATGTGGTGGGATATCATTGACCGTCGGTGGGAGAGAACATTGTACCATCCTATACATGCAGCTGGTATGTTTTTTACAACTTAATCAAATAAAATTTCTTAATCAAATTGTTAGCTTTTTGGTCGATGCTGATAGCAAACTTTTCCATGGTCAATTAGCAGGTCATTTTTTCAACCCAAGATATTGCTACAGTCCAATCTTCAAGCCTATCAATGAATTGTTGGACAGCGTAAAGGAAGTCATTCGGAGAATGCTTGGGGACGATGACCGTTCAATTATTGCAACAAATAAGATGCATGATTATAGGATGAGGTTATTTCATTTCGGGACAGCAAGGGTGCAACGAGCAGTTATGCTTCTTAGTCCAGGTATGTATAGTTAAATAAAGTCAACTTTATAATTAAATAATTAACTTATTAATATCATTATGTACTAAGACATTTTGATAATGTGCAGCTGACTGGTGGATGGATCATGGAAGGGCACCGGGATATGAAGACTTGGCTAGTGTTGCAATCCGAGTACTAAGCCAAACTACGTCTGCTTCCGGCTGTGAAAGAAATTGGTCAACGTTTAGCCTTATTCATACAAAGCAAAGGAATAGGCTAACATCACAAAGACTTGAGCAGCTAGTCTACTGTCACTATAACATGAGGTTGAAGCTAAGAAATTTGGAGAAGATAAGAGAGAACCAGAGGGAGGAGCAAAGGTGGGTACAACAAGCAAGTGGAAGACGAATTGAGGTACCCACTGTATAAGAACCAGAGATTGACTTAGATGAGATATTTCCACAGAGGCTTCCTCTAGAAGCCTGGGTCAACGAACGTGAGGGGTTGGGTGAACCAGAGTTCAACCCCGATGATCGGGAATGAGCACAAGGGGAACTTGACAATGTTCCTCTTTCCGAGGAATTTCGGATCCTTCCTTCTGTGGCGAAAAGGCAAAAAACTGGACAATCTTCTCGTCAAAGTAGGCAATCAGAGGGCAAAGGTAAACAAGTTGCAACTGACCCTCTTGATATTGCTGATCTGGACACAATTGACGAGACAAGGGAAGATACACCGGAGCCTAACATCCGATTGCAATATCAGACGTCGGATGATTCAACTTCAAAGAGTAGTAGTGACGGAGATGACAACACGTACAGCAGAGGCAGAGGAAGCACCGCCAGCACCACTTCTGGTCAAGGGAGAACCAATCCACAGACACCCCCTTCACAGCAACAGCCGCACTTTACGGAAGAGGAGCAGTTTACCCACGCAACACAAGATTATGACCACGGGGCAAGACAACATGGGTATGGTGCAGAGTTAGAACCATCACAGGGTTCTTGGTGCCCATCTTATCAAGGACAGAGTTATGGGATAATGCAGTCTTCATTAGATAGTTCTAGTACGTATTCATATGATAGTTATGGTGGTTCATTTTCGAATTATCGTAGGACAATTGTACGAAGCACTGAAGAGTATAATCAGTTTGTCTATATGTTTAATGCGTCGTACTCTTCCTCAATGTCATGGGCAGAGTACATACATTATGTAGAAGAACAATTTAATGTAATGTTTGAATGAATGTTGAATGAATCATGTTGAATCATATCTCTTTTTTTATTTTGGGTATTTTTTCTGATTTTTTTCTAATTTTTGTGCATTTTTTCTGATTTTTTCATGTTTTTTTTGCTTTTTTTCAAAATAAAAATAAAAAAACCGACCCGGTCGGGCCGGGTCGGCGACCCGGCCCGACCGGGCCGGGTTGGGGGCCGGCCGACCCGGGGCCGACCCCCGAGTTATCCTTCCTTGACTGGATCCATCGACATCGGTCAATGCGGTTTGCCGCGGACGTTGCGGCACGCGGTTGGCAGGCCTCACGTAGCACGCGTTCTTTAAAAAAAAAATTAAAAGCACAATGCGCCAACGCCTATTTTGTTTGTTTTAGAATTGTTTTGAATCAAAAGAAAATCTAAAAATTTCTATAAAAATTCATAAAATTTGTAAAAAATCTGAAATATTATATAATAGATTATCGAAATGTTTGATGATTTTTTATTTGGTTTTAAGCTCTATTGACTTAAATTTATTCATTGTTAAGTTTTAAAATTATTTTAATGGCGTATGACCTGTTTGGTTACAATTTTAAAAATGATATTATATTAATATTGATATTGATATTTGTAAAAATTGGAATATCAATATCAAACCTGATAGTATCAAATCTCTTTATGTGTTTGGTAATACTATCTAAATATTAATATTGATATTAAATGTTTGGTAACATAATATCAATATCAAAATCATTATTAGGTACTTGATTGACTAAAGAGTCAAAATTATTATTAATATCAAAATAAAACAGTAATATTAAAATATATCATTAAATATATAAAAATATTAATACTATTTACAAAAAATAAATATAAGCTTTTAAAATTTAATTTAAATAATAAAATAAAAATAAAAATGAGAAAAAATGATATAAAATTTACAAGTTCCAACAAATTGAAATGTCCAAATCTTGTATTCCGATAGCCATGCTACGTATGGACATGAGTATAACAACGTAATATTCTCGTTTTTAAAACTTTACCCATTTGGGGCAAGACCTAATAGCAATCTCTGCTCATGTAATACAAAGAGTACGTGGATTTGGGCAACTCCATTCATGTGGTTGCCAACATAAAAAATTTGGGAATGTGATATTGATATTATTGATACAATGACATAAAGTCCCAGCAAGTAGTAATGGAGCTGGAAATAAACTTTTGTAGTTTCAATCAATAGAAGATACAAAATTCATGCAAAGGTGAACTAGTTTTCGTTGATTCTGGCCATATTACTTCTTAACAACAATCATATCTTGTTCCTTGTCCAAGAAAAGCAAGATGAACTATTTTTCTCGCTGTTTGAGTCTTTGGATGGCACAACCAAATTCTTAGAATTTGAAGCAATTTGTGCACTTATCTCATGGCAAGCAAGTAAAAACAGAACAGTAGTATCCACATGCTGAGCATCTCAAAGTGCTGCCAATACTTCATTCGTTGCTCCAGTGGCAACATACAAGATCAGTAACCTACAATCAGAGATTGCAAAACCAATAATGCATATGTGGGCAGGTAGGGTGCTCACTCGTAAAAGCACTAGAGAACATAAAAAGACCACCTCCATATATCAAGCTCAATATGATGATCAACCCATCTCATATGGGAATTTTACATCAAATGTGGTTCCATCAATAAGAACATACAAGGTCAAGAATTGGCTGATGGTCCATCAATAATCTTTTGCACTTCCACAAGAATCTCCAACATATGTATTAGTACATGTTATTCAGGTAACAATGGCCAAATGAATGATATTGTGGTAGAGACCTATAGAATTTTAGGTCCAAGATATTTATTTTGAGAAGGCAGAGGAGACCTTCAACCTTGATGAATTTGTTGCATGCCAAGTATAGGCTCTTTAGTGAAAGACAAGCACCTAGCCCTTAGAATATAATGATAATAGAAATTGCAACATTGTTTTATCCAAAATAAATCTTTGAAAGTTTTTGATAGAACACATGTGACCTGATTTGTGGAAGAGTGGCCTTGTTTTAGTTTACCAAGCAATGATATCCCACTAGAGTTGATTGCTATCTTACACCCCGTTTGGTAACACTATTAGGTATCTCTATCACTATCAATTTTAAAATTGATATTGATATGAATCATTAAGTGGTGTTTGTTTAATTGTATCAATTTTAAACTTTGTAGTGCAAACATGGCATATTATGTAATACAAGTGTCAACTTGTATTACTTTTGATATTAATACTCCAACATTTGAACATATTAATATCAATATTGATATAGTACCAAAAATAAAACTCTAACTAAACAGGGCGTAAATTTCCAAAAAAGATGACAAAGGAGCTCTCTTCTGGATCATGGGGGTGATAAACTGGAAAAGTTTTGAAGAAATCCACCAAGGCATATGTATACCATTTATGAGAATAGACATATGTCAACAAAAGACAAACAACTCATCTACCACAACAAGTTTATGGTGCAACGAGCCAGCCGCAGAAGCTTGAAAATGTTGGATATCTTATAACTTCAATTTTCCTAAATCAATCTTCTTCGGAAGATAAGTGTATGGTTCATAATTTATTCTTTTGTCGTAGGCTACTGAACTTTATAAGGGTTGTATTAAAATCATCCTGGCATCAAGAACAAGTTAATATCAAAAGTTCAATAATTAAGAACAAGTTAAAATGATAAAAATGATTCAATTACAATAGACGACTGGCACTATAATGCAATTACAGTTAGTTAAACTTAAGGCAAAAAATTATTGTGCACTAGCCCAACCATGATACTAGTTTCAAAACTTAAGGGGCTGTTTGGCACAAAACTTTTTGGGGATAAACTAGGCTTATCCCTTAAATTTTGAGGATAAATCTGGTTTATCCCCGAGTTATCCCCATACCAAACATAACCTAAATGTCGCACATAATATTGTGCAGTTTTAACAAGAAAAACAAAACAAAAATTCACCGTATAAATTCTCTCCTTCAAGATATGCACTTTTTTCTTGATCTATAAGAGCTACTAGATTGGTCAAAGATAATACTACCTATAACCTGTAAAATATTATAAATGTGACAGTGTGAATCCAAGATAAGCACAAATAAACTACAAATGAGAAATGCAATATCAACAAAGATTGTGCAATCTCATGAGGAAATCAAACTTCTCTTTTAAAATTACTAAATTTCGCAATACTTGACTAGACAAAGGAATGCATTCTTGCTGACATTTTTAACCCGACACATTGAAAGTCCAAATTAGATAAATAATATTCATTGAAAGTGTAGATAAGACCCGTGCACTTTGCACTAGCAAGAAGTGTGCCTCTCTGCCAATGTTAACGGCACCAATGTGAGCACAGGTAGAGACGACAGTCGCCATTATTAGGGCTGACATTGGCACACCTCATCTACTCAAATGTCTTGAGTGCCTCCTTAAATCGCTTGCTCCAAGAATAACATGACACCATGATTGTCCATGACACCAAGTCCTTTCCTAGCATATGTTCGAAGAGTGAAGCAGCAGACTCAGCATCTCCAAATATTGCATACCAGGCAATCTATGCATTCCAAGACACGGTACTCCTCTTTAACATTTCATCGAACAAGTCTCTTGCAGACTGAAGGTCACCGGCTTGTACATGTGCCGACATCATCGTAGTCCAACAAACAACATATCTCATGGTCATTTCATCAAACATATTCCTCGCCTGGCCAATCTTCCCTAAATTAGCATAGAAGTCGATGAATACAGTGTGAACAAATATGTGAGAGCAAGAGACCACCTTCCGAATCTGACCATGTGGAACTCCCGATCCGGACCCGGTTCTCTTCTTTCCAGGCTAGAACGGCGAGCGCCACTCCTCTCCTTCTTTCTTATGGCATTCGACTTTGGCGGATGTTGATGTGTGGTCGCCAGGAACCGTGGGTTCCGAGAGTAAAGGAAAAGAGACAATGTAAGTATTAAAGGAAATGACCGAACGTACCTAAGTGGAGAGATCATATTGGAATATTATGGGTTTCATCTTCTTCCTTTTCGCCCGGCCGAGAGGAAAGAGCTTGAAGCACCTTAGTTGTTCCTACAAAAACAAGTAAATCATAAAAACAAGTGAAAGAGGATTAGCACTAAGATAGTGAAGCATCTTGTAAGAGAAATGAACTAAAACCACAAAAGGAAATGGACTAACCGGATTGGGAATAACTCCCAACCACCTTTTTGTGTTTTTGGATGATGATACATGATATGATTAAGCTAAATATGCACGTAAACATGATTGTCTATGATGGAAAACATGGAAATAAAGTAACGTTAGAAGAAGTGGAAGAAAAACAGGTTTCAGCTCCAAAAATGGCAATCTGGAGCCCTTGGCGACCCGGCAGACGGGTCACTTCCTGCACCAGGATTTAGTTTACTCCCAAATGCTCCCACGATGCTTTCGGATGGCTTCGGAAGCTTGATGACGACTCCCGAAAGCTCCTAGGATGTAGATGATGATCTTCCCTCAGATGTAGGAGCTTGAGAAGCTTCAAAATGGATGCTAATGAAGAAACGGAATGAAGAACGTCGGTTTACGGAGGTGGATGGAAGTGGGAAGCTCTCAATCTCTTAGACAAAGAAGTTTGGAGGATGGAGGGGATTTGAATCTCTCTAGGGCTTTCTCTTAGGAGTTTGGGACGTTCACAACCTTTTCACAACTTACCAACCCTTGAAAAAGTGGTTAGGGAGTCTCTTTTTATAGGCAAAAGGGCCATAGGGGCATTTCAGGCATGAAAAGTGTTTTCCGGAATAGCAAACGACCCGTCTGCCGGGTCACCTGGGCGACCCGTCTGGCGGGTCACCTGCGGAACCATAAATGCCATTAAATGCGCATGCGCTGAAAGCTGGTCGGCCGCTGTCCCGGGCCTGCTACAGTAGTAGGCGACCCATCTGACGGGTCGCCTACGTCCAATCGGTTCCGACCGTCCAGACAAGCGTGCGCCACTCGCGGGTCACTTCGTTTAGTCCGTGCACTATTCCAGCAGGCGACCCGTCGACCGGGTCGCTTCCTGTACCTGACCGGAATTGATCCCCCACCTACCACCGTCAGAACGGATGAATTGCCAGGAATTGGGAAATGACCCGGCAGACTAGAGGTGCAAACGAGCCGAGCCGAGTTGAGTAGTATGGTGTTCAAGCTCGGCTCATTTATTTTGCACGAGTTCGAGTTCGAGCTCGAGTTTTAACGAGTATGTGGAACCCTTGTTCAAGCTTGGTTCATTTATTAATCGAGTCGAGTCAAGCTCGAACTCGAGTAGTAGTTAGACTAAAATTCAATTCAAATTCAAACTTAAGCTATATACAAACTCCTTTATAAACCCAAAATCAATGAAAAATCATTTATGAAACTTTAGATTTAACTCATTTATGAAACTCAATCTAAGTTTAAACTCAATTTTTGAAATATTTAATATATTTAAGTGACAATATATAAATATTAATACTTAAAATTTAATTTTTTAAAATAAATATATAATATAATATTTAATCGAGTTGCTCGCGAGCTTATCGAGCCGAGCAGGAGTCTGTTCAAGCTCGGCTCGTTTAATGAGTCGAGCTTTATTTTTTTTCAAGCTTGTTTATTTAACATAATAAACGAGCCGAGTCGAGTTTTTATCGAGCCGAGCTTCGAACTACTTGTCGAGTGTATTGGTTCGTTTGCACCCCTACGGCAGACGGGTCGCCTAGGCGACCCGGTAGATGGGTCCTCTTCTCCTCCAGAGTTCATTTTTGGGCCGTTTTCTCGGAGAATCGATTTATTTATCGGAAAACTCGAGTACCTTCTAAGAAAACATGAATTTTAAGCTCCTTAAATAGGCAAAATTTGCGTGTCTACAGCTTGCCTCGCCTTGGTGTCGGCCTTGTAGGGGAGCGATATGGAATAAAGCGCAGATGAATGAAATGAAATGTAATGAGGCGTAGCGGCGTGCAATGGCGCGGACTGAAAAGGTGGCACCATGGGGTAGATTAGACACGCAGGCTACTGTCTAATTGGGCAATGAGCGGACAATATCAGTCCTTTGTGATTCCCATTTGTTCCTTCCAGATCATTCCCGTTGTTGATTGGATGAGTACAGTGCCGCGGGCACGAAATAGAAGAAGAAGAAGCATGCCCCCTGTGTGGGGGACCTCTGAGTCATGGCTCGTGAGTTCATCTCGGTTAGCAGCCCAGCTCTGTGGTGTGCTTGTACCGAGAAGGGCTAACTAAACTAACGAAAAGATAGATGAATATCCAATCATTTCGGGTCAGATCTTTCGGGTTCATTTGGTCCTTGCAAAGGTACCGATTCTGTTCGGAGTGGAATGACTCCATGTTCTTCTAGAATTTACTGAATCCAGCGAGAAACTTTTCGGAAAACCGAAACACAGCTCATTTGACGTTTGAAGTGTTCGTGGAGTGTTTGATGCATGAATGTGATGATGCATGACTATGATTTTTTTT
This sequence comes from Cryptocoryne crispatula var. balansae, assembly GCA_036172225.1. Taxonomy (NCBI): domain Eukaryota; kingdom Viridiplantae; phylum Streptophyta; class Magnoliopsida; order Alismatales; family Araceae; genus Cryptocoryne; species Cryptocoryne crispatula. The sequence continues at coordinate 29,849,308 of CM069928.1, forward strand.
GTTGGGGTAGAATAAAAAAGCAAACAGAAAATAGGCAAATAGTTGAAGATATAGGTCCTATGTTTAACATGTCAGGATACTTTTGAAGAGAACTGTCGTCCCCGTGCATAAGACTTGGGCCTATCCGCGAGTTTGGAAACAGTTGATCCATCATCGTTTTTGTTGAGGCAGTTCTCCGTCTCAACCGTTCCTGAACTCGAGGTCTTCAACAATATTGTCATGCGATTACAAACTAAAATGCAGCACATGTATATATGTTTACCATGATAAATTATGATGAATTGAAGATGGGGCTTCCTGGTGTTGGGACAATAGGGGTAATGAACCATCACCGGGTCATGAGGGGTAATGGCCTGTCGTTGGTCACCAAGTGACGCACCTGGGGGTCATCAGCTAGTGGAGGAAGTGACCCGGCATCGGGTCATTAGCTAGCGAAGGAAATGACCCAACATCGGGTCACCATGGGTAGTGACCCACCTGGAGGGTCATCAACTAGTGTAGGAAGTGACCCGGCATCGGGTCATCAGGGGTAGTGACCCGCCTGGAGGGTCATCAACTAGTGTAGGAAGTGACCCGGCATCGGGTCATCACAGGTAGTGACCCGCCTGGAGGGTCATCAACTAGTGTAGGAAGTGACCCGACATCGAGTCATCAAGGGTAGTGACACGCCTGGGGGGTCATCAACTAGTGTAGGAAGTGACCCGATCATCGGGTCACCTAGGCGACCCGGGTGGGAGGACACCTGGGTACTTCAACTGCGCGACTTCCTTCCCGAGGTTGCTACGGACAAACGAGAGCTCGGATTTCACTTCCATTTGTTGTGTATGAAAGCTAACAGGCCAAAGAAGATAATACAATAGTTATATTGGACATAAGACAAGTAGCATACCCCCCATAAGCTTAGAAATACAAGAAAGTGTTGTAAAGTGAAATTTTCTTCTAATGCTTGATACGATCAAATGGGAAATCAGATTAACTTCCCGTTTGTTGAAAATGGAAGATATTTGGCCGGGGAATAAGTCCTTTCTATTGGATTTCATTTAACCAATGAAGGTTGTCCTCCAAGGGAACATTAAGCATACTAGCACAAATCAGTCCCAAATGGTCTAGAATGTTATCTATGAAAACATGAGTTTTAAGCTCTCAACTAGGCAAGCTTGGCATCTAGTAAAGTATAATGCGGCATAGTAGAATAACATGTTAATGGACTGAAAAGGCGATGCCGAGATGTTGATCTAGACATGCTAACAAAAACCTAGTTGAGCAAACTGAGCTTTGCCGTATTCTGAGATCACCCTCTTGTTCCTTCTGAACCTTCTCCTTGGTCGATTAGTTAAGAAGGATGTGCAATGGGCACAAACAGTAGTAAACTAAAAGACACACCCCATGTGATGGGAGAATAAATGACATCCCGCATGGTGGGGAAATCGCCATTGGCTAGCACCCGAACTGTGTGGTGTGCTTAAGCAAAAAAATCCAATCGACCAGGGTTGGGTCTTCAGGTTCATTAGGGTTTTCTCAAGAGCACTTGCTTAGCTCAGAGTGGAATAACCTCATATTTCATAGAGAATCATCATTAAAGCACGCTAAGAAACTGATTGTTCGGAAAATCCACGATTGTATCTGAGGGTTATAAAGGTGGATCGCACGGGGACCAAAGATGATGGGGTCTGCACAGGGGATATGCCTAGACAGAAATGTAGATGATTTGCATGGGGACGGGAGTGGAGAGTGCCATGATGGGAGCTAAAACGTGATGGTCCATGTGGGGATCGGAAGTGAAAAAGTAATACGGTGGGGTAAAACGCAGTGGGAAGTGGAATAAGATCATAGCGGGATAAAGAATGTGACTACAATGGGATCTTGACATGGCAGGACTTTATGATGGGATGCCAAGCCCAAGATGGAGTGACACTTAGAAGGTGGGACAGACCTTAGGATGGTTTAGAACCCAATATGTTATGAGATGCATGAAAATGATACATGAAATAATGCATGCAAGTAGGGGTGGGCACGGTTCGGTTTGGTCTGGTTTGGACCATTTTTTTCCCAAACCGAACCAAACCGAATCACCCTCCCAAACCGAACTGAACCAAACCGAATCAATTCGGTTTGGTTCGGTTTAAACCGAAAATAAATAAAAATATTTAAATTAATTATTTTTTACATATATATACTAGTTTTTATCTTAAAAATAATGAAAATAAATATTATTTTATTATAAAATTTATAAAATTATCATTTTTATTAATACTATAATAGTTTTTTTATATTTTTTTGATTAAATCGGTTTAAACGGTTTGGTTTGGTTTAAATCGGTTTGGAGATTTTCCGAACCGAACCAAACCGAAGGGGGGTCCAAACCGAACCAAACCGAACCGAATGGGCTGGTTCGGTTTGGTTTCTCGGTTTGAACCATTTTGTGCCCACCCCTACATGCAAGGTTTAAAAAATGCAAATTAGCTTAAGAAAATAGTTGAAGATTTAGGTTGCATGTGACGGGTCAAGATACCTCAAAAGGAATCATCGTCCCCGTACATACAACTTTGGTCTATCCACAAGCCAAGTGAGTAACCGAGCCATCACTGATTTTGTTGAGGGGGTTCTCAGGCTCAGACCCCTCTAGACTTGAGGTCTTCAACATTTCAAATACTATTATTTTGATAGATGCAATACTAAAATGCAAGTCCTAATAGGGGTCGGGGAAACCCTCTTTCTTGATTTTTCTATTTTCTAATTTTGTTGTTGTTTTTCCATCTCTAATTCAAGTGCTTGAGGAAGATAGTTGATGCATGAGCTCCCTTGTATGGGGTCTTCATTTCCTGCATTAACTTGAACAAAGATGATTAGAACTTTATTGTGGCTTAGTTCCCTTGCACGAGGAGGGCAGAAGTTGCCTTGATCCTTTTGTCGAGGGATGTAAACCTTTTCAAAAGATAAAAGTGATAAAAATAAGAAATTAAATATGCATTGCATAAAATAGACATGCAAGATTGAAATTAAGTATGCATGCATAATTGAAAATGTTTCTTGGGTTTTGAAGATTTTTAAACTTGTTTGGGTTTCAGATTAAATGCGGATGTAAAAGCATCTGATTGAAAATGTTTTGATTTTTTTGAAGATTTTTAATTTTTTTTGTACTTTGAAAACTTGATGAATGCAAGATTGAAACTAAATGCAAAGGACATGCAATTAAAATGTTTTTGTTTTGAAAATTTTCAAGTTTGTTTGAATTTTAAATTTTTGATGCACGTAAGACTAAATGTGAAAAGCATTAAAAAGTGTTTTGGTTTTGAAGATATTGAATTTTTTCGAATTTTTTTTAGTTTTGAGATTTTTCAATTTGTTTGTCTCTTTTTTTATTTTTTTATTTTTAGAAAGGATGGTTGTCATTTGCTTTTGTCCTGTTGGAATGGGTGTCCCTAATTATTCTATGAAGAGTAAGAGCACACGCCACGTGATGAGTGGGAGGCCTTTCATTCGGAATCCTTTTGACCTTCGACCATTCATCAGCTAGGTTTTGCCTAGATATGCTCGGACTACCCTATCCATGGGGTTAAAGAAGGAAGGATACTGGGGGCAAGTCTTCCGATAGACTTCAGGGATGTCAATTTTGTTTCTCTACTATTGCCCACTTTCCTATTGGAATTTAGCTTCTTTGGGTCCTTCCTTCTTTTATTGATTTGCTTATATTCTTTGGTAGCCTACATTTAGACAGGTCTTTTATTTTTTTTCTTGATTTGACCTGAGGGGTTCATTGCCCATCTTTTGGAGCTTTTCTTTTTCCTTTTCTTGTGCTATTTTTTGTAGTACTCATTCAGACAGGTCTTTTCTTTTATTGACCTGAGGGGTCATTGCCCATCTTTTGGCACCATTGTTTTTTTGAGAAGTTGGACCTTCCGAGATGGCCTCCTACTAGGGTGGTGGGCACCTTCGATACTTCTCCTTCTAGTCCCCTACATCCACCTTGGACCGAAATGAGAAGAGAATAGAATAGGGCAAACTTTCCTTCCCCAAACTTTGCCTCCAAACTTTGCCTAGCTTTCTTTCTAGTGTCTAGTCATCGAGATTCCAAAATCTAGGCATGTGATGTGTGAAGTATGTTGCCTACTCTTATTTCCTAAAGAGCAAGTTAGGGCACCCAAGAACTAGTGGAATTTGGATTATGATGGTCTTCCTCTCGATTTTAAGTATTTATATATATTTTTAAATTTTTACTAAAAAACATTTTCAAGAAGAAATGATTCAATGGATGATTCACTATGCCTTGCCTTGCACCAATATTATCTTTCCAATATTTTCATTTTGGTTGAAAACGTACTTGAACATCACCAAATTCTCTCAGCCATCCTCTCTACGCAAAATATTTTTTTAAGACATATTACGATTATACTCGTAAATGCTTTTGAAATGAATGCCTCGAGGATAACATGATAATGATGAATACATGCATGTAGTACCTGAGAAAGTATGAACTTCGTTGTTGGTGACGGTGCTGCCAAGACGGTGTAGTTGGCGCCTGTTGATGCCTTGACCCGCCTTTCTACTTCTTCTTTTTCCCATTCGGTAACAGATTAGTGATTTGAGTCCATACGATGGTGGGTGAGATGTAGAAGAATAGCAAGGGTTAGCATTTGATGATGATGTTGAGCAAGGTTTGAGATACCATCATGGAACATTTTCATTTTATTGGAATAAATGGTTGCTGCCTAGATTGAAAGGAATGAGACAAAAAATAGGCTAGAGAGCCTAATAAAAGGGGTGAGCCCGTGGGGCTGACAAAAGGAGGTGGGGAACGTTGACTCAATTGGGACGAAAAAGAGGCATGATGACCCAATTGAAAAATGAAAAGGGGGATGACGAGTTGATTTAGAAAGATGAGGGGCGCGATGACTTGATTAAAAGATAAGGGGCATGATGGGTTAGATGGCCTGATTGAAAAAACATAATTAAGAACATGGGCACTATGGACCGATTGAAGAAACATGATTGAAAACAAGGGCCCACTGGCCCAATTGGCAATGCATGATTAAAAACATGGGCACTACAGCCTGAATGAAAAAGCATAATTAAAATAAAGGCGCGATGGCCTGATTGAAATTAGGGGCACTAAGGCCCGATTGAAAATACATAATTAAAATAAAGGCACAATGGCCTGATTGAAAACATAGGCGCTAGGGCCCGATTGAAAATGCATAATTAAAATAAAGGCACAATGGCCTGATTGAAACATAGGCGCTAGGGCCCGATTGAAAGGACATAATTAAAAATAAGGGCACTATTGCCCAATCAGAAATGCATGATTAAAAACATGGGCGCTACGGCCCGATTGGAAAGCATGATCAAAACGAGGACGCAGAGGCCTGATCGAAAAAGCATAATTGAAAATAGGGGTGCTATGACCCAATTTGAAAAATGGACATAATGGCCAAATTGGAAAAAATAAAATAATTAAAACATGGGGGTGTCAACCTAATTGGAGATGTGGGCATGACGACCCGATTTAGTAGTTGAGTTGGGCAAATGGGCCCGATTGAAGGAATGAGAACGGACATGCGAGCTTGATGGAGGAAACGAGGCACGTGAAACTGACAAAAGAGGAACTGATTGGGTTTGTGTGCCTAGTTGAAGGAATGGGGTACATAATAGAAGGAGTTGGGCTCGTGAGCCCAATTTAGAGACAAGGGTGCTAGGGCCTAGTTGTTGAGGATGGGCACATAGGCCTGAGGAGGGGTTAGTGGGCCCAATCTTGGAAGAGTAGGCATGCAGGCCTATCTTGAGAAGATGATGGGCACGTGGGCCCAATTGGTGGGGTTGATCGAGGCATGTGCCTAATTGAAATTGATAGAGTGGGGGCCATGGCCCGAGAATTGTAGGAGGGATGCATGGGCTTGATTGAAAATGATGACGGTCACAAGGGCCCAATTTGGAAGGATGATGGGCATGTGGGCCCGATGTAAGAGGACAAGGGTCGAATGTAGATAAGTGTCGGGCACTAAGGCCCGATTTGTAATGATGGGAACATGGGTCCGATTGGTGGGCACGTTGGCCTAACTGAGAAAGGTAAGGTGAGGGCCATGGCCCGAGAATTGATGGTCGAGTTGAAGGAGGGGCATATGGGCCTGGTTGCACAAGATGATGTGGGGGTCGTGGCCCAAGAATCATTGGTAGTGTTGAAGGAGGGGCATGTGGGCCCAATCGAGATTGGTGATGGGTATACGGACCCAATTTGGGAGTGTGGGGTTGTGGGCCTGATGTAAGAGAATGTTGGGCGCGAGGGCTGAATGTAGACAAGTGTTGAGAACTTGGGCCTCGATTCGTAAGGATGGGCACATAGGCCCAATTGGTGGGAATGTGGACCCGATTGGGAAAGGTGGAGTGAGGGCCATGGCCCGAGAATTGATGGTAGTGTTGAGGGAGAGGCACATGGGCCTGGTTGGACACGAGGGTCTGACTTGGGAGGATGACGAGCACGTGGGCCCGATTTAGAAGCGGGTTGGGTACAAGGGCTTGATTTAAAAAGGTAGGCACACAAGCCTGATTCTAAAGGATGGGCACACGAGCCCAATTCAGAAGGACGATGGGCTCGTGGTCCCGATTTGGAAGAAGGGACACGTGGGCCCAATTTAGAAGGGTAAGCACATAGGCCTAATTCTAAATGATGGGCATATGGGCCCAACTTAGAAAGATGGTGGGCATCTAGGCTCGATTTGGAAAGAGGTTGGGCACAGGGACCCGATTTAGAAAGAGATTGAGCACAAGGGCCCAATTTGGAAGGATAATGGGCATGTAGGTCCGATTTGGAAGAAGGTTGGGCACAAGGGCTCGATTTAGAAAGAAATTGAGCACGAGGGATCAATTTGGAAGGATGATGGGCACGTGGGCCCAATTTAGAAGCGGGTTGGGCACAAGGGCCCAATTTAGGAGGGTAACGTGCTTGTGGGCCCGATGTAGAAAAGCATTGGGCACTTGGGCATGGTTCAAGAAAATGAGTAAAGACTTGAAGACCTGGTTTAGGAGAATGGGAGTGGGATTGTGAATCCGAGCAGTGAAGGTGGGCTTGGTGGCTCGATTGACCAAAATGGGCTATAGCGCCCGGTCTAGAAGGTCTAGATTACCTTGAGATGGAAGTTGGGGAGGGAGATTGCCTAGTTGCAGGTGGTCCTAATAATCTATCCCCCCAAACCCCGCTACTCAAATGATTGTTGACTAACTTGGCCCTAACAGGTTGCCATATAAATGAATGCCTAGTTGGAGGGGGTCCTGGAATTTCTTTGCATCTAGCCTTAGCCAGCTTGTGATTGGATTTTCTCTTCTCTTCAACCTTCTTCATTATTTGCCATGCAGGTGGCCCCGATATTCTCAAGAGTCGAGGAATCGATCGTGGGCTATATTCATTTGTCTTCAATTGTGCCCCTTTTGTAGAATGATTATCTAAAATCTCAGGAGCTGATTCATGAAATCCAAGTCTTGGCCTTGTGATTGAAAACAGGGTTTGCACTAGATATGTTATCCTTTGTAACTCCTTGCCTAGGCCCTTGCTAGCTTGATATCCAAGCATCTCCATAATTCTCCACCCAAGGTTGTTAAGTGTCAGCCTCTCCCTAGGTTGTTCAATGATGGAGAGTGTGCCTTGTTCTATGGGTTCCCGAGGGATGGAGATAATCGATAAAGCATTAGATTCAGGAGGATCATCATGGATTTTGATTTCATATTCTTCTACATGCGGATCCAGTTCTTGATTGTTTTCCACCTGAGTTTTTTCAAGAATGGAAGATAAATTGGACTCAAGGGGCACCAAAGTGGTAGGCTGAGAGTCAGATATCAAAGAATCATTGATTTCAAGCTCAGATTCCCCATCGGTTGATCTGGTTCATTATTGGCTGGCTCTTGAGACTTGGTCAAGATTGCCATGACCGGTTGGCAAATAAGGGGAGCCAACTCTAATTCTGGGGTAGGGGCACAAAGTTTTAAAAGAGTTTGATTATGCTTAGCCGGTTGTGAAGGTTGTTGAAAAATAATATGTTGTGCAACCGACTGAGCTAGAGATGCAATTGGTTGAAGAGTTGGTGGTTGAATGATTAATTGAGGCTGGGGAGCCAAGGTTTGTTGTTCAACTGATTGAGGAAGATGATCCATGAATCGTCTGACTAGTTGGGGCTTAGGAACTGGTCGAGGCAAAGGAGCCATAGGTTGAGCAATCAATTGAGGAGGAGGATTTTGATGAGTCTGATGGAGTTGTTGAGAGATAACCCTATGTTGTGCAGGGCTCCTAGGTCGGTGCCTAGGGTTTTCTATTGGGTTCTCTACAACATTATCACTCCCACTTTCATTAAGGGCTTGATATTTTGGATTGTATAGCTCCATGATTGGTGTGTCCTTAAGTTGAGTTTGAATGTATCTTGCCCTTTCATAGAAATCATGCATATTCGTGGGATAATGCAAGGCCAAAATATTTCCCAAAGCCGGTACGGTATTAGCAATGATCATCTTGACTAATTCCGGCTCAGAAATTGTAAATGCAAGTTTTTCAGCCATCAACCTCCATCTATCAGGATATTGCGTGAAGTTTTCATCCTCTCTCATCTTCTCGGCCATTAGATCAGTGAGTGAATAGGCCGGCTCAATGCGATCCTTATACTTTTGTAAAAATTTCGCTCTAACTATATCGAAATCTCCCGCCTCCATCATGTCAAGTGAATAAAACCATTCTAGGGCCGTACCATCTAATGACCATCTAAATAGGAAGGCCAAAGCCTTTCGATCATTTTGCCATTGAGACGATTCATACATGAAATCCTAGACATGAGTAAATAGATTACCGGTGCTGTCATAGCGATGATAGACCGGTGTTTGAGAAGGAGAGATGTAAGGGATAGAGGGAATAGAAATTTCGGGGGTTGCCTGGGAATCTATCAAGCATTTGAGTTCTTTGTATTCTTCTCTCAGTTGGTTGAACTCATTAGTCATGGCTTGGTTGACCGAGGGTTCTCGAGCAATAGGAGAGGGTGGTTGCACCGGGAGATGTGTAGGAGGTGCTCGAACAGGAGTAAGGTAAGCTGGTGAGGCTAAGCGAGTGGGATCCACCCGCGAGCAAAGTGGAGGCTGGGCAAAAGGGGTTAGACTAGAGATATGGCTCAAAGGCCGAGAGGGACTGGAACGAGCCGAGTTTGAGCTCGGTGTGCTTGTCCCTAAATAAGAATGAGAGTGAGGGATAGTAGGTGTATAGGCCAATGGCCTTGTAGGACTAGAGTGGGTCAAGTCTGGACTGGTTGGGTTTGTACCCGAATAGGAAGGGGAAAAGGTGGTGGCATACCTAGGGTAGGAATGATCGAGTTGGGGTGCATCGGGTTTATGAGCCATTGATCGGGGAGTAGAGATAGGTTGTCTATGACTGGTAGGAACATGGCCAGTAGATGACTTGCTACCCATGACGGTATGAACTACAGTCAAAAGCTGATCTAGAGTGACACTAGAGGCATGGGGTCCTAAGATATGGCTAAAATCATATGTATAATGTTGTACACCTTCTTGTTGCATCTCAGACCCGCTGGCAGTGTAGTAGCTCGTTGTGTCGATCATCCTACTTGACCTTGATGACCCCGACATGATGTTATACAAAATAAGAATTTTCTGTTCTTGTATGGATTTTTTTTGTTGGAAAAACAAGTACTTACCTCAAGCAAAGACTTCTTTTTTGTTATGTTTGTTTTTATATTTTTTTGGTTTTGACTTTTGTGAGGAAAACAAGTATTATCTCAAGTAACAAATTTTTTTAGAAATTTTTAATATTTTTGTGAGAGAGTTGCCCCTCTTCTTTTTTTCTTTTTCACTTTTGTTGTGCAAACAAGTTAAAACAAAGATTTGGAATGATTAAACGTAATTTTATTTGTTTAATCCTTAGATTAGTAGGTTTTAAGATAATATTGTCCTCTCAATGATAGGTCGGACCCTATACTCTCACAACGCCGAGCAATCTAAGATTAACACTTTTCTCACAACGATTGGGTGATAGGTGACACCAAGTTTTATGGTAAAAGGTACAATCAGCCCGATCGGTGAAGAGGGAATCCTTCACTTTTGGGGACTTACGTAGGTCTTAGTGAAAATCAATCTAATCAACCGAGAGGGAATCCCCGGAAGAGAGTTCGGAATCCACCAAGAGACGCGGGTGGGATGGAGGTATCTTTTGAGAGGTGGGTGAGCCTCCCGTCTCAAATGACCTAATAAGTCGGGCATACCCGGTATTTAATGCAATCTAATGCAAGAATTGAGCAAGGATGAGATGGCACACAATAAGAAAGGAAAACAATGCAACGATCAACAAATAATAACTAAGATGACGATTAAACTATCAAGAACAATAGCCAAACAAGTCAAAGAGGGTGAGAAGTATTGATTATTGAAAGCTTGATTCAAGAGAAATGAGCAAATGCAAGTAAAACGAAAGACTGCAGCAGGAAAAGAGTTTCTGGATGAGAAGATGACCAGGCAGGGGGGTCACCTGCGGAAGACAGAAAACGGAACCGAAGGAAAGCGCTTAATAACTAGGGTCCCACGGGGACCGAAATAGCATGAATTTGAAAGTAAACTAAGGGCAAGATGCTTAGCAACAACAGTAAATGGAAATACAAGTGGCCCTGCGTAGGGGCCTAAGGAAACGGAAAGCTCTAAATCATAAAAACAGGAAATGACCCGGCAGAGGGGTCATTTGCGGAAACAGGACACTTCCAGGAACTTGTTTCTCCAAACTGGAAGGAGATCCACACGGGGACCGACTAGATAGAGGAAATGAAAGACAATATTAAGATAATGAAAACGAGAAGAGGCTTACTTGGGAATGGAGGAACAACTAAATTTGCTTCAAGCATGAGATGGTCCAACCGTGGTCGCCAAAAGATGTGGAACTCCTGATCCGGACCCGGTTCTCTTCTTTACGGGCAAGAACGGCGAGTGCCACTCCTCTCCTTCTTATTTCTTCCAGCTTTCGACACCAGTGTATGTTGATGTGTGGTCGCAAAGGAACCGCGGGTTCCGAGAGTAATGGAAAAGAGTCAATGTAAGTATTAAAGGAAATGACCGAACGTACCTAACCGGAGAGATAGTGTTGGGAGATTATGGGTTCCATCTTCTTCTTTTTCGGCCGCCCGAGAAGAAAGAGCTTGAAGCACCTTAGTTGTTCCTACAAAAACAAGTAAGCCACAAAAACAAGTGAAAGAGGATTAGCACTAAGATAATGAAGCATCTTCTAAGAGAAATGAACTAAAACCACAAAAGGAAATGGACTAACCGGATTGGGAATAACTCCCAACCCCCTTTTTGTGTTTTTGGATGATGATAAATGATATGATTAAGCTAAATATGCATGCAAACATGATTGTCTATGATGGAAAACATGGAAATAAAGTAATGCTAGAAGATGGTAGAAGAAAAACGAGTTTCGGCTCCAAAAATGGCAATCTGGAGCCCTATGCGACCCGGCAGACGGGTCACTTCCTGCACCAGGATTCGGTTTACTCCCGGATGCTCCCAAGATGCTTTTGGATGGCTTTGGAAGCTTGAAGATGACTCCCGAAAGCTCTTAAGATGTAGATGATGATCTCCCCTCAGATGTAGGAGCTTGAGAAGCTTCAAAATGGATGCCAATGAAGAAAAGGGATGAAGAACGTCGGTTTACGGAGGTGGATGGAAGTGGGAAGCTCTCAATCTCTTAGACAATGAAGCTTGGAGGATGGAGGTGATTTGAATCTCTCTAGGGCACTCTCTTGGGAGTTTGGGACGTTCACAACCTTTCCACAACTTTCCAACCTTTGAAAAAGTGGTTAGGGGGTCTCTTTTTATAGGCAAAAGGGCCACAGGGGCATTTCAGGCATGAAAAGTGTTTTCCGGAACAGCTAACGACCCGTCTGTCGGGTCACTTGGGTGACCCGTCTGGCGGGTCACCTGTGAAACCATAAATGCTATTAAATGCGCATGTGCCGAAAGCTGGTCGGCCGTCGTCCAGGGCCTGCTACAGTGGCAGGCGACCCGTCTGACGGGTTGCCAACGTCCAATCGGTTCCGACCATCCGGAAAAGCATGCACCGCTCGCGGGTCACTTTGTTCAGTCCAAGCACTATTTCAGCAAGCGACCGGTCGACCGGGTCGCTTCCCGTACCTGACCGGACTTGACCCCCCACCTACCACTGTCAGAACGGACGAAATGGCGGGAATTGGGAAATGAACCGGCAGACGGGTCACCTAGGCGATCCGACAGACGAGTCATATTCTCCTCGAGAGTTCGTTTTTGGGCCGTTTTCTTGAAGATCCGGTTTGTTTATCGGAAAACTTGAGTACCTTCTAAGAAAACATGAATCTTAAGCTCCTCAAATAGGCAAAATTTGCGTGTCTACAGACCATGCACTGCCTTGGCGAACCCAACCATTGGCACTTGTGTGCAGGCTCACAGGATAGCTGTGAAGGTATGACTAGTGGGACTTTTGGACAGCCTACGCATTCGGACATATAGCTAAAGCACCTAGGCCGGTAGAGCACAAATCATGAAGCCCCTAAGGATGGCATTGTAGATGAAGACACTGGGGTGCCATCCATCCACCGGAAGACCACTATGGCCTAATTTTATGCAAGGGAAGCAGACACACACGGCGACAAACTGGTTGGTGAAGGAGTCTTGGTGGGCATCTTCCTTGACATTAATTACATGAATAGCTTCCAAATCCCTCGGAGATAAGCAGCCCTGCAACTGGAAGGTGATGTGCTACTTGCTGTGAAGAGAATCAGGTGCAGTCACGTGTAGCTCGTTGTAGATTTTGATCAATGCTCAATCACCAAAGATAACTTGCTACAATGTGTGATTCAGGAAAACGGAGTGTGGCACCAGTGGTGACTAGGGTTTCAGTGAGAGTGAGTGCGATTGATGGCAATGTCAAAACTGACGATCGAGAGAGAGAGAGAGAGAGAGAGCGGGGGGGGGGGAGATAGAGATGGGGTTGGCCGATGGAGGAGAGAACTTGACCTTGGCCGAGGAGAGGCTTTGCATTCACGGTGGAGTGCTTCACTTCGGGGTGGATGGTGGAGAGAGCTTCATCTTGGCAGAGGTAGCTTTGCATCGAGAGTTTCATAGAGAAGAGTATTGATTTCAATACAGGTTGGCACCTATATTGATTTTGAATCTTTTTGAACTACCAATTTTAAAACTAATATTAGTACCCAAACACCTTATTATATCCTGTATCAATATCAATTTTGAAATTAATATCAATACAACTACTTAATATTGTTACCAAACAGACCCTTAACTTGTGAAATTAATATCAAAATTAATTCTGTAAAATGTGATTTTTATAAAATCATGATTTAGACATTGATTTGATATTTTGTATAGTTTTGAGAATACATATATTGTCCAAATTATTTGGAGTTGCTTGTTTATATCATATAAATTGTTTATATGTTATTTCATGTTATTTACTTTATGAGTAATTCGACAAGTATGAAATTGAGAGATTCAAAACTTATGATGTATATTTTTATGAAATAATAGTTATATCATATAATTACCACGTATTCGCACTACGTTCATGTGATGGTTTGTATGTGTTAATGCTTGGATGATCATGGACGAAGAATGTGTGTCTTGTGATGATGTTTATTTGATGATGGCGTATAATTAAGGGCATATGTGTCTAATCTTCTCTTTTATCAATTTTGATTGTATATTCTACCTCGCTCTAAAAATGTTCCCCTTGATTAAGATTGATTAATGTACATTTATGGGTCTGCGTACCCTTAATGCTCTTGTAATGACAAGAAGACCGATCGAGGTGGAGGAGAAAACAAGATGCAAGGAGAAGAGTTCTTCAAGGCATAATGACTTGTCAACACCAGCATAGGATGCTGAATCGTTTAATGCATACCGATCTGGCTCCGGTCATGCATTAATGTCATGAAAGTCCATGATCATCTATTTAAATTTTGCATATTTGATATGTATGTGTGTATTTCAGATACCTTAGATATATGGTATTCAAAGGTATTCATATATATATATATATGTAGCACATACTTTGATGAGACTAAAATAAAAACCCCTCTTTGTTTAACTTAGGTTGATAAACGTGGGACATTAAGAATGACCCATGTAGCCTTTCGTTGTTATGATCTTGATGAACCAATTTTAAATTGGGTGAGTTTTTTTTGTTTCTCATAAGGCTCACTCAACAAGGGATTGGTGATCGTGGCCAAGGCTTAAAGCCGAACATTGGGGTGGACCATTGACATGGCCTTATTGTGTTTCCCACAAGGGTTGTGTTGAGAATCCATATCCATAATGTAACAAGCGGATTTGACCTAACTAGAGTATATGACATGTTATGTTTCCCACAAGGTCATGACTCTAGAGGCTAAATGACTAAGAGTTGCAACTGACAAAAGTTGCCTACCTATTAAGTATGGGATGACTTGTGTTTTACACAGGGTCATTACCATAAGGTTAATAGCGTCTTAGTCCCCACTAGGATATCATCGTGTTATCCCATCTTTGCATAATGAGGGTTATGCAAATTCGTCAAAATTAGTGAGAGCATAAATCAGGATAAAAGACCATATCTTAATTTACATTGATTGTCTGTAATATTTTTCAAATTGAATCATATCTCTGTTATAGAATTAAATTTTTAACCATCAGTTATCTTGCTTATAGAATTAGATTCTTCTCATCATGATTGGGGGGTCCCTTGGGATCTTGGCCTCAAGATTGTGGCCTCGTAGAGTTTATTTGCCCGAATTAAAGTTAGGTTGAATGTTTTAAACCCTCTTCCTACAAGGGACTTGGTGGTTCTCCCTGATGGCACCCTCAAATCATGTGAGCTTGCATATGACCACATCGTCAGATTGTGTTATTCTTGTGGACGCTTGGGACATGAGCATGGAGATTGTGTACATTTCTCTCAACTTACTTCTTTTATTAAGCCAAAGTTTCCTAAACAATTGCAATAAGTTATGAAGAGTCAATTAGTTCTTAGATATGGTGATTGGCTCACGACAATGGGTAGAGAGGTTTATGGTGGCAAAAGACCTCCTTCGAAGTAGGATCAATCGAAAGGCTATTTACCTTCTCAGCTCCACACTGATTCTATTGTGGCTATGGAAACCACTTCCCACACTCTTTTGGCTCTTCCAACTCCATCTCACCAGATGGCTACTACTTTTTCGACCTCTATTTTCGGTGCTTCAAGTATTGTCAATTCAGCTTCGCAGGAAGAAGGTAGATTTAAATATTCTCCATCAATAGTTTCATTTTAGTACCCTTTGCTTTGTCAGATTCTACTTCTCTGGCATTGCTTGAGTCATCCTCAACTATGCCTAAAACCTCCATTTCCCCTATTAAGACTCAGATGAAGAAATAGGGTCTTAGGAAAAAATAGAAATGGAATGCATTTAAGCAGGTGGTTCGACATTCAATGCTTAAATCATAGGATCTTCTTCTCCCAATTTAGGTGGAGGTGGTTTCGCAATTGGCTAATGATCATGATGGTGCGGCAACTAGCCCTTCACAGCTGCCCACTTCCAAATGAAATTGGCTGCTTAGAATTGCTAGGGAGGGAATGGGCACCTGACAATTCGACATGTGGATCATCTCGCCCATTCCATTAAACCTCATATATTTTTCTTATATGAAACCAAATGCTCTATGTCTGCTGGTGAAAAGTTTTTTAAAACTAGAAGCATCTCTAATTACTATATTGTGCCATCCTGTTCTCGCAAAGGGGGTCTGTGGTTATGGTGGGATTTAAATCTTCATATTCATATTATTTCTTCTCATGACTCTTCGATTGGTGGTATTGTTCAATACCCCACGACAAATTCTTCTTGGTTTCTTATCAGTGCTTATGCTCCTAATTTGGATGGAGATAGAGTGGTCATGTGGCAAAATTTGACTACTATTATACAACGGGTGTCACTTCCTACCTCTCTTATTGGGGATTGGAACTGTGTCAAAAATCGTTTTGAAAAATGGGAAGGGGCTAAGCCTCTCAATTCCCACATGGAACACTTTGAGTACTTCATCCATAATAGCAGCCTTATTAATACAAAGAATGATGGTCCATTTTATACCCGGAACAATAGAAGAGCTCCTCCTCAACATATTGAGGAAAAGTTGGATAGATGTTTGGTTTTAGATTCATGGTTTAGGCTTTTTCTTAATGGGAAACTTCATGTTCTTCTATGTTATTTTAGCGATTATAGTCCTCTTTATCTTAATACTAATCCTCTGGTGCCTTATAAGAGGTTTTGGTTCAGGTTGGAAGCAAACTGTTTGAAGCACCCTTCTTTTCATGAGTTGGTCTCTGATTTATGGCAGCATTCTCCTAATCTCATAAATAATTATGAACAAAAAATGAAGACTATTAGGAGGGCTATGATTTCTTAGAAAAAATATTTTTGGTAGTCTTCGAGGTCAAATTAAGGACACTCAAGATGCTTTGTTAGTTGTCCAAGCTTCAACACCTACTACTGAAAATACATCCAAGGAGGTTCGTTTGAAGAAAAAATTATCTTGGTTGGAAGAAATGGAGGCCACTTATTGGCGACAAAGGGCTAAAGTTTTCTGGCATACATGAGGAGAAAGATGTACAAAAAAATTTCAAGCCAAAGTCCTGAATAGAAGGTGGAACAAGATCGTAGGGGTACATAAATTTGATGGAACCTAGTCAGCTGATATACAAGACATCAAATCTATATTTGGTGTTTACTACACTTCTTTGTTATGTGATCATCTTGTTTTTTCACAGGAACAGGTGCTTAATACTTTGCACGCATCCACTATTAGTGAAGTTCAAGCGCCTGCTTTGCGGAACCCTTCCTCTTTGGAGGAGGTCAAAGATGTGGTGTTTTCTATGAAGCCGGATAAATTCCTAGGAATTGACGGTCTTATCCCCTAATTTTTCAGCATTCTTGGTTCTTTATGTTTGAAGAAATTCACTCCTTTGTCAACTTTATGTTCTCTGCAACTTATGTGTCTCTAGCATTAAATCATACTCTCATTACTCTAATACCTAAGATAGAAAATGCTTATTTGCCATAGCACTATAGACCTATCAATCTTTGTACTATTTTGCTTAAAATTCTTACTAAAGTCATTGCTAACAGGATCAAGCCTATGTTGCCTTATTTGGTGTTTGAACTCCAATCAGCTTTTGTTCCAAGTAGGCATTGGATGAATATAGGAAATTAGAAATGTTTTTAAGTGGAAGACAAGTAAGGTGGAATATTTTATGGCAAAGCTTGATATTCACAAAGTTTATGATAAACTTAGGTGGGATTTTTTGTCTTATGTTCTTATTAAAAGAGGTTTTCCCACTCACCTGGTGAAACTTATCATGCATTGCACAAGCACAGTTGTATATTCACTAAATTTGAATGGACACTTCTCTGATAAGAGCATTCCTAGAAGGGGAATCCGACAAGGCTGTCATTTATTCCCTTCTCTATATTTTATGTTCTGAAGTGCTTTTTTCAATGTTTTCTCAAGTGGCTCATCTCCGCCACATTTTTAGAGTTCAAGTAGCTAGAGGAGGTCCTAAAATAACCCATATCATTTTTGCAGATGACGTGATAATATGTGGTAAGGCTGATCTTTAGCAAATCAAAGTTTTCTTAAATATTCTACGTGAATATGAGCATATGTCAAGTCAAGCTATCCACTCTTCCAAATCAAAAATTTGTTTCAGTTAGAATGTTCCTATTGACATTTGCTCTAGTATATGTAAATTGACTAGATTTCAGCTGGCAACTAAAGAGGATCATTATTTGGGTGTTCCTTGGGATCCCTTAGGAGGTAAAGTTGTTTTATCCGACAATCCAACTATAGCTTGTCAACATAAATTAACAGGGTGGAAGGCAAACTTATTATCTATTGCTGAAAGGACTACACTCATTACTTCTACAATTGAGCATATTCTTCTTCATGCCACGGCAGTTTCCAAGTTACCAATTAAGACTTTAAATGAACTTGAACTTTTCCAAAGAAGGTTCTGGTGGGCCCATAATTCTGACCAAAATAGAAAAATTCGCTTTGTTAATTGGAGGCTTCTCAAACAACCAAAGACTATGGGAGGTAAGAGAATTAAGGATTTGGAAGCTCTAAACATGGCTTCTGGTATGAGGCTTCTTTGGACTTTTATGCATAAAGAAGAGTCTTTGTGGGTAAGGATTCTTTCGGCAAAATACCTTAGCAGCTATACTATCTGGAATGTTCATATTAAACAAATTGACTCATGTTTAGAAATTTTTACTTGCAGTCAGACCTCTTTTATTCAAAGCTGCCATATGAAAAATTAAGGATGGGATCGAAATTCATCTTTGGAAACTAAGTGGGTCTGTGATGATAGGGGTCCCCTGTTTCCTAGCCTGCTTGGGATTTTTTTCTTGGTCTGGTTAAAGATCTTATTTCACATGGCTCCTGGAACCACCAACTTATTTTTCATTAGTTTTCTCATGACTCTGTTGTTTGTATTCTCAATACTTCTATTCATCCTAAATTGGAAAAAGATACTCCTATATGGCCTTTCACTTTTCATAGTTTACTTACTCTCAAATTGGCTTATAGACGTCTGAATGAAGCAAAATTTCCACCAAGTTCATTAAATCTTTCTATTTGGTACAAACTTTGGCAATCTAGATTGGGAATACTTCTATCTTATAAAATGATTTTTTGCTTATGGAAAATTCTATCTAGTTCTTTACCTACTAATTTACAATTTTATCATAGGTGCACTTATATTAATCCCTTTTGTAATATTTGTTGGTTGGAGAAGGAATCACTGGATCATTTGTTTCTACATTGCTCTCATAGTAGGGCCATTTTGATGCTTTCCCCCCTCGGTAGCAAGTCAGATTGGCAGTCCAAACCTCTCACTATCTTAATTTCTCTATGGCTAGATAGTATTATCTTGAAGGATGAATATCTAGTAAAATTGGGTGTTATTGCATTATCTATTGTTTGGCATTTATGGAAAACTAGGTGCAAGTCCAATTTTAAAATAACCAATGATAGTCCATTCAAAATCATCAGTTGATGAGACTTATAGTTGATCTATGCTTTGAAAATGCACCTGCTGATGTTGTTGTCCTCAAAATTTCAAGATGCCCTCTGCCTATTAATCATATTAAAATTAATATAGATTGTGCTACATCCGATGAAGCAGGTGCTATTAGCTTAGTGGTCGGAAATGAAGCAGGTGGTTTTGATTTATTGAAGTGCTAAACTCTCTACTTCAACCCATCCGAACATGCCGGCCGAAGCCATTTATGAAGCATGTACTTGGGCAATTACTTCTTCCAAGCTAGTTCAAATTGAGAGTGATGCCAAGGGAGTGGTAGAAGCCATCAATGGTCAAGGTCGTCCACTATGGAGATCAAAGTTCATTAAATCCAAATGTTCTTCTTTCTTGTTCTCTTATCCTCGTATATATATTTCTTATGGTAGTCATCTGTCAAGTTTTTTAGCTCACACTTTGGCCAGATGGGTGTTGAACTCTAAAATGGAGGACATGTCTCCCTCCCCTTGACCGAAGGTGGCTTGGCAGTTGGCACCATTTTTGTAAAGGCTTTACCTCCTTGGTATGTTTTAAAGTTTCCGGTTGTTTCAGTTGTTCTTCAAAAAAAAAAAAAAACAATGAAGGTGGGCAAAATAGTGTACTTGCTCTATTTTATACGATTTTTAATTGATACAAATTCATTTAAAATAGTTACTTTGAAACAATGATTCTTGTTTTACGTTGCATGGGGGTGAAAACCAAAACAACGAGATATTGACCTCTTTGTAAGATTAACTATCTCATACCTTGTTAACAGTGTTAAACAAATAATAACTAATTATCTTTAAAATGCAAAAGAAAACTTGTTTTTAAATAGGTTAATTCAAACCAATAAAATTATAATTATAACAATTAAACAGGCCTTAAGGATTCTGGTCGAAAAATAAAATAAAATAAAATAAAGTAGCGGTGCTCGTCAGCCTTTCAGTTTCAGGTGTGCTTTAGATTCAAAAAAAAAGGTGCTTTGGTTTTCTTGTGTATTGGGAGTTCATCTGATCAAGGACTCTTGCCCCTGCAACCATAAAAGGTTCCATATTTTTAAAAGCTTATTTCACTACACGATATTGAACAGAAAACTAACAACTTATTTGAGAATTATAATCACGGTAAATTCTAGGATACTTTGGTCTCCAATGACATGTTTGGTATATACGGGGATAAAAATGGTTAGAATGGGCATAATATCTTTTAATTACTCCATGTTATGTAGTTTGGTTTCAAGAAAATAATATTAGAATAATTATGATGTTAAACTTATACCTAGTTTAGTAAAAGACTATTCATGTACCTTTTGTGAACAAAACGGCGTAATAATACATAATTTGCTAAATTGATTTATCATACCGCAAAGCAAAAAATTAGACATTTTAAAAACAACATAGTATAACGCTAATTATTTTGTACAAGTATCATATTTACATAAATAAATTTTATATATACTTCAGATTTAGTGAAACCCCAATAATTGAAAAAGCTATCATCTCACCAAGTACTTAATTTAAATACTTGAGTACGAATAGTGAATATGACAAAGATGTTAGTCATATAAAATTATGGTGGGATAGATAAAATGGAGGTAAACAACTGGGGTTTCCATATGATCCTAAAATCTCCCAAAAATAGAAAGAAAAATTCTCTCGTACAACTACAAAGCCCAGCCATACTCTATAGTAGTGAGTATTGGTTGCACAATTAAAAAAAATATGATATTAAATTCAGTGTAATTGAAATGTTGATGACACGGTGGATGTGTGATCACACAAGGGTAGACAAAATCTGTAACAAGTGTATTAAGGCAAAATGAGAGTTGCGAGAATCGAGAATGTAGTGAAAGTGAGAAAACTTCATTGGTTTGAGCATATCAAGCGATATCCTTTTGAGATGCATGTTAGACAAGTCGAGGCCCTGATATTGTCATCACAAAAGAAGCAGAGAGGTAGGCACAAGTTAACATAGTGTGGACGAATCAAGTATGACTTAGAAAAGCAAGGGATATGGGAAGATTTAGTTGAGGATTGTGTCCAATCGAAAAGATGAGTCCATGTAATTGACCCAAATCATTTGAGATCAAGACTTTGAGTTTGATATTTTTAATGAAAGTATCACTAAATCATCTAATTTTGTTATATTGATATCAAGAATTCTAAAAAAGTGATAGATCTTCAAGTACGACAACTTACTTTATGTTATTGAGTTTGATGTTATTTTTGAATAAGTTATTAACATTAATACGTTATTTTATAATGTAACTTCATTATATTGACTATTCTAGTGTAAGATAATCTTTAAAAACATTAATAATGTTTATGTCAAATAAATAATAGGGGATAGTTAAGGGTATTTCTTACGATCCCTATGCCATACAATGGGCATAGGACCAATTTGGTGCAAAATTAACTAGGAAATAAACATAGCTTATCTCGAAAAATATGAAGCTAATGGGGTGTTTTATTACAAGATAAACAATTGTTTGTTTTTGTAACAAAACTTCTTTAAGGGAAGTGTTTGGCAACTACTACATATTTATGTCTTAAAAGAGATTTCTTTCTTGGATGAGTAAAAGGTGACAACCTATTTTTCTCTGTGTTCCCGACATCTTTTGGTCATACATAGCTTTCATTCTTTTCTGTTACCTCAATTCCACAGACATGACAGTCTTATGTCATTGGCTATCTTACACTTTATTTCCACAAAATTTTTTATTATGAAAGTGCATAAAAATTTATTGTGCAATCAAACACCCTATAAACCAGATTATCCCTGATACGGTGTTTTGGTACTTTTTGTTCTCTTTTGGTTTTCCAACCATTGCAAACATTGAGTGAGAATGACACGGGGGCAACAATGTTGCTACATAGAAGATACGATATACCTAGTTGGTGCAAAGAAAGAAGTCCAACTCTCTCGGATTATGAATGTGAGCTAGGCTATTGAGCCAAGAAATTAAGGGCTATCTTATGCAGACATTTTTTTCGTGTCCATAGTGATTTTTTACTAAATATCCTAACATTGGGTATTTATAGAAGTTTTGACATGTCTTATGAGAACTAGTGCTACGATCATAGCCATTGTTAATGAAAGGGTTTGATTCATTGGTACAAGTTTTGTAATTTAACAATATACTTTTCAGTTGACCCATTGTTAACTACTATTTCATTGACTCTAGGATCCATTGGTTTTTCAAGGAAAGGAATACCATTCATCCTTGTATTATTTATAATATCATTTACTATTCAGGGGTAAGGGATGAATCGAAAACTAACTCTTTGGATGGGTGTAGACACACCAAATTGGCTTAATTTAGAGCTTATAACTCTTATTCCTTTGGCAACATCTTTTATTGGGCTATTAAAAGTCAAACTGAACCACACTTTTTGATGAGTCAAGGAGCTTACTGGAAATATGAGAACGAGTTACTGATCTCTGGTCAAATCCGTATTTGTCAAACGGGGGCCATTGAGTTGTGTCCTTTTGTCAAGTCACTATATGTTTTCTACTTACCATTAGAGTTTCTTGGTTGTCGTCAGATCATCCCGGTCAGTACCGGGGGGCCCTAGGCATACCGAATTTGTCCAGTCATTTCATGACCAATCAATTGGCTTGAAACTTCTTTGGGCATCTCCGAGCCACTTGATCATTTATTTTGGTCTTTTTAGATCTTTCCAAGTTTTTCACGTTCCTCCTGTTGTTTCCGATCGTCGATCCCAGTCATACGAGGTTGCCACCAACTTTTTCTGTCATTCTGAATTCTCTGGGTCGTCCCCGACACTTCTGAGCATCTCTCAAAGTTTTTTGGGTTCCTCCTATCATTTCAAGTCATCAACTCGAATTGTATGTGTTGCCGCTGGCTTTTTAGGTCATTCTGAGTTCTTCAGCCCATCATCTTCTCTTTCAAGCACCTTTCCAAGTTTTCGAAGATCTTCCCATCATTTCTAGATATCAACCCGAGTTGTACGGGTTTCCACCAACCATTTAGGTCATTTTGATGTTTTTCGAGTTATCACCAGTTTTTCTAGTTTCGGAACACCGCTAGGGCCTTCGGCACCGCTAGGAGGATAAACTAGAAGTTGCAGTCTTGTAAGGAAGTCATGGGATGTGTACTAGCTGGTTTACCGATTTCAAGAGCTGCGTTTACAAGTCCTCTTTCAGATGCAACAAAGGAGAGTCAAAACGGACGTCATGTTTGCTTGTTACAGCTCGCAAAGCATATGTTTGTAGGAGAGAGAACTGAATACGCCCCCGAATTGGGGTGCGGTCTACGCGCTCTCAAGGGGAGGGAGTGGTCAGCACGCCCTCAGCTTGAGAGCATGTCCAGTTTCGAAAACTGGTTTTCCCTTCCCTTTTTTCGACTTTCCAAAGGCATTTTGGAAGGTTTCCTTTTTAAAAGATGTTCATTTTGACCACGCCTTCAAGTCGAGGGTGCGTCCATTTTAGAAACCACCATTTTTTGGGACATTTCCGAACCAATTCGGAAAAAAACGGAAATCGTAGCCGAACACGCCCTCGTGGTGGGGGCACAATGACCGCGCCCTCATGGGGTTTTTGAAGCAACTTCAAACGATGCTATGTATATTATTCCTACAAGTTTTATCTCATCAGGGAAGTAATTATTTGTTCAGGTAAAGCATGATCAAGCTTTGAATTGTGTCATTTTGGTTATTCCTATCCAAAAATAATGAAGTCTTTTAACTTTTGAGATCCAGTCTAGTTGAAAATAATGTCATTGCCCACCCTTAACAGTACTTGAATTCTCTAATGCAATCAGAGATAATTATTATACAATGAACAAGTTCCATCTTCTTCTTTTATGTGAACAAGTAATGTATGGTACAACTCCTTATTTGGTTAAGAACCTCTGAGTGGAACTTCAAAATAGTACTTACTGCTGCCTTATATTGCTAGGTCTTTAAGCTATATGTCTTGTTTTATTCAAAGTGTTGTGATAAACACCATAAACGTGTACCAAGGTCCATTCATCCTTGGATGAAGGTTAACAAAAGGCACAAGAACAGGATTGCCAAGGCTACAACAGGTGTCGTTGGTGGCATTGAAGGTCCTTTGGATCCACAAATTCCAGAACAATAAGTACTTCTTTGTATTTTTTATTTGCAATTTTGCATTCTCGATAACAATCAGTTATTGAAGGTAATTGTTCTAGTCAATCGGTTCCTGGCTTACATATGACAAGGTTTTGCATAAGCTCAGACATGGATTATGCTCCCACAAAAGAACTAGTTACTCATCTCGGTGGTTTTTTTGGTAATCAACCTTTATGTAGACATCAACATCATTGAACTCACACAAATTAAGATATTTTAAGTTCTAAAAATTTGGAGTAGCGAAAGCGACGATGCCTATAAATTCATGTTGAACTTGTCTCGATTGAAACTGAACGACGAAAATCAAAAACTCATTGAAATGGATTTGAATATACTTGATAAAGATTCATCTTATCCTTTGGAGAGGAATAAGAAAAACTTTTGAATCTCTTCAAACCGTTTAAATGCCTGGCCTCTTGTGGTATTCACATGAAATTCATCTACAGCAGATTTTCCCTTAGCATCAACTTTGAAAATTCTTCCCAAATGGAGATCCATCATCCATGGAGGCCATCTAGTGAGAGGAGGAGGTAGGAAGGAGGGGAGGTTGAGAACGTGGTTTGCACTCTTGACTTGATTGAGTTTAAATTTGAAACAATTAGTATTTATAAAGAAATTAATTTTTTCATAAAATCTAAAAATCTCAACAAATTATGCCCTACCCCTTGTACTTATAGATAAATCCTTATATGTGTGACCCATTAGGTCGAATAGCCTATTTAGTTGAAACTAAAATGAAATAAAATAATTCTATTTCATTTAATTAATCTATTATCTAATAATGAATTAATCGGTTTACCAATCATGAAGGGTATAACTCACATCACATGATCCCAAACAGCTATGTGGATAATCTTATCTCCATTGAGCCTTTCCATCATTAGTTAGCGCATGGATATAAACCCTTTTCCATTCAATGTCTCAGTCGAAAAGAAGTATGGCATCAATTGACAACTCCTTTGTGTATTGACTCTATAAGATCTTATACTCGGAATCAAATCAATTGGAAAACTCTTTTTCCAATTATCTTCTCTGCCATAGTCAAAGATTTAAAATACTATCTCATAGAACATTCACTCTTACTTACCAAAAATAGACGATCACTTGTTGTCCACTCAATTGCCTCTATCGAGTTTTTCTTATACCTAATCTATCGTTATATTTGACCATCTAAACGGTGATCTATAAGTCAATGGATAAAGCACAAGTTCTACTCACTAAGGCATCTTTGGCAACTCAGGTCAAAAGTTTAACCATACAATCATGATGATAGAAAACTTTAATTGATAGTTCGGTAAGATATCATTTAGGATTTCTAATTCGATTAGTTTAGTGAACTTATTTAACTAAGAAGCATTTGTATGTGTATCTCAGTGTCTCCACACTAATGACCAATGTGGTCGATCATTCTCATCATTTAAGAAAACATTATACACACTAGTTTATTTTGATATCTGATGTTCCTCCTCAAGGATCCTATGACTATAAACATTTAAATCATTTATGTCTTCATGATCAATCTCATTATCATAATATCATCATGACTCAATTATCATTGTATGTGATCAAGGACTTCATTATGATGCACACATCTAATAAGAACTAGTAAAGAAAATTTGTCCAATTATTTGAAGGACATATTTCTTGAATTATCGAATCATATCATATATAATTAGCTTATTGGGCATATATTTCTATTAAGCTGGCTCTCCGCTTCCTCCTACTCCCTGTGGTTAGACGTTCTAGAAGCAACAACATCCTCCAATGGCAGCAAAAATAAAAAGTCTCCCTTCCAGCAGCACCTGTAGCACAAGGAGGAGGAGGAGAAGAAGACGATCTCTCTTCTTCCTAGAGTCGCTCCCTGTAGCCATACCTACTAGTAGTAGCATCTGTGCATAAAAACAAGGAGAAAGGCAAGAAGAAGAGTGGAAGAAAAAGAAGACAAAGTAAGAAAAGGAGTGCAACATTATAGGTGTTTGGTTGCATGATATTTTTTTGTACACTTTCATGATAAAAATTTGTATTAAAATAAAAAGTAAACCAACTCATGACATAAAATTCTCATGTTTGGAGAGATGTGACAACAAAAAAAGGTAACTACCACATATGACCAAACAGAGTGGGGAACCATAAGAAAAAAGAAAGAGGTAAGACCCACTTTTTTGTTTAAGAAGAAAATCACTTTCAAAACATAAAATTGTCATGGTTGCCAAAAATCTCTTTTGAGAAGTTTTCTTACAATTTTTAAAAATTAAAATAAAAATTTTCATTATCATGCAACCAAACACCCCATTAGTCCTTAACTTCCCCTTCCCCTCCTTCTCTCTACAATATCTTACTCCATCTTATTTATGATATAAATGTATACCCTACAAGTCAATCATATATGATATGATTTGACATTTTTAGATATATCTCATTCAATTAATTAAGCAAATCTTCATTATAAGCTCTTATTAGATCCGAATATCATAATGAAGTACTTGATCAAATGCAATGATGATTAAATCATGATGAGATCATGATAATGAGATTGATTATCTAGAGGTATTTGATCTACATGTTCCTAGTCAGATGATACTTGAGACAGGACGTCATGGATCCGGATAGACTAGTGTATGTGATATCTTCTCATGTGTTTAGAATGACCGATCTCATGGGTCATTAGTGTGGAAACACTAAGATACACATATAGGTGCTCATTAGTTGAATGAGTTCACTGAACTGACTGAATTAGAAACCCTGAATAGTATCTTACCAAATTGTCAATAAGAGTTTTCTATCATCACGATTGTATGGTTGGACCTTTGACCTGAGTCGCCATAGATACATTGTTGGATGGAATTTGTGTTTTGACCATTGACTTATGGATCTCCGTTTAGATGGTACAGCATAGCGATGGATGGGGTACAAGAAAAACTCGATGGAGGCAATTGAGCGGACAATAAGAAATCGTCCACTCTCGGTAAGTAATAGTAAATGTCCAATGAGATAGTACTCTAAATCCCTGGCCAGGGTAGATAGAATAATAGGAAACAAAGTTTTCCAATTGATCCAATTCCGAGTACAGGATCCTATAGAGTCGGTATACTAAGGAGTTGACAGTCGATGCCGTACTTCTTTCCAACCGGGACATTAGATGGATGAGGATTTATATCCATGTGGTAATTGATGATGGAAATGCTTAATGGAGATGAGATTATCCCCATAGACATTTAGGATCATGGGATGTGACTTGTATCATTCATGATCAGTAGGTAGATTAATCTGTTATCGGATAACATATTAAATTAAATTAAATAGAATTGTTCTATTTTATTTAGGCCTCAACCAAATAGACTATTGGAACTAGTGGGTCACACACAAAAGTACTTATCCACGAGTATTGGGGCAAGGGTGTAATTTATGAAAATTTTGGGCTTTTATGAAAAAATTCAAAATTCTCTATAAATACTAATGGTTTCAGCTATACCCTATCGAGTCAATGGTGTTAACCATGTCCTCAGCCTCTTCCCTACCTCCTTCTTTCTCTAGAAGACATCTATGGGCGATGGAGCTCCGTTCGGGAACATTTCTCGTGGCCGGCGCGACGGAAGAACCTACTGTGGACGAAGTTTGTGTGGATACTACTGAAGACCGGACATTTGAACGGTTTGAAGAGCTTGAGAAGCTCATCTCCTTCCTCTCCATGGAATTATATGAATCCCTATCAGGTATATTCAAACCCGATTCAATCGATTTTCGGTTTTCGTCGTTCGGTTCCGATTGAGACAGATTTTAAGGAAACACATAGGAATCGTTGCTTCTGCTACACTAAATTTTTATAGATGATTCCTTACAATTTGTGGTCTATCATATATCTGATCCATCTCGTATATGCTTTGTTGGATTAGAGCATAGAAAGAAACATATATACTTGTTTTGATATTAAAATTTTTAAAGATAATGTGTCATGTTGGTTAGTCCATTGAAAATGATAATATATCAAATTAGTATAATAATATGTGTAAAAGATAGAATATTAATAATAAAATCGATAGATTCACCTGAACACTTATATGACAATTAGTGTTTTGGTTTGTATTATAAATTTTAAAATCGATATTAACAGTTAAACACATTAGCTTGTACCATTTTTGAAGAGACGATAAAATATCATTAACAAAATCAATAAAAGTGAACATTTATATTGTAATTTTTATTTTAAATTTTATTACAAAATTTAAAATTGTCATTAATAGTTAAGCAATGGTTGGTGATGATTTACACTATAAGGAATCATCTTAAAAACTTTAATGTAACGGAAGTGATGATTCCTATAAGTTCATGTTGAACTAATCTCAATTGGAACTGAATGACAAAAATCGAAAACCGATCAAAATGGATTCGAATATACCGATGGAGATTCATCTAATCTTTTGGAGAGGGAGAAGAAGAATCTTTTAAGCTCTTCAAACTGTTCAAATGCCTAATTTCCAGTGGTATCGGAAAGAAATATATGTCCTACAAGTCAATCATATATGATATGATTTGATATTTCTAGAGATATCTAATTCAATTAACTAGGCAAATCTTCATTATAAGCTTTTATTGGATGCAAATATCATAATGAAGTCCTTGATCATATGCAATGATGATGAGATCGTGATAACGAGATTGATCATCTACAGGTATGTGATCTAGATGTTCCTACTCATATGATACTTAAAATGGGATATCAAGGATATGAATAGACTAGTGTATGTGATGTCTTCTCATGTGATGAGGATGACCGATCTCATTGGTCATTAATGTGGAGACATTGAGATACATATGCAGGTGCTCATTAGTTGAATGATTTCACTAAACTGACCAAATTAGAAACTCTGAATTACATCTTACCTTACAATCTATCAGGATTTTCATGGACTTTGAAGAACCTCCACCTCTGGTGTAAATCAGGATTCACTATGGTGCCAACTTTCATTTTCATGGATGCACGACACAATGTGTTATGTTGTGGGTGTGGGACCTTTCATTTGAATGTCAACCCCATCATCTAGTCGGATAGATACGACCCAATCACACCAATGCACGCACATAGAAAAATTCAAGACTTGGGCAACCACAAGAACCAATACATCCATCTCACCCTATATTCACACCAGGTGAAGAAGAAAATAAATAAAGTAGAAAGAAAAAGAGTACACGCCAAAGTCAAAATTAGGGTTTAATCGTATTGTGTAGTTAACTATGTCTTCTTGTAATTTGAGATCTTGAATTATGAATTAAGTGCATTATTGGCTTATGTTTATATTGTGTGCTTTAAAATATTTTTATAAAAAGTAGTTAATGAATGATATTGTAGTTATTATATAAGGCCGCATGTGTTCTCGCTTAATTGGTGTCTAATTCTAAATCGGTCAAATATTAGACTTTGAGATCTTTAGTAAAACATCTAAATACAATAATGATTTATTCATAAACCACTCGATTTTAAGTGGTTCACTATATTTTTTATTTTTAAAGGTGAAAAACTAAGATTTTGCATTTCACAAAGAAATTAGATATGAAATTATGATTTTAGACATTCTAATAAGTTAAATCAAATCTTATTAGTATAAATATTTATTATTAGGTATGATGTACAAAAAATGTTTGAAAGTAGTTTGCATTAACGACTTACAAAGGAGAGGAGTGAGGCATGGAAGAGAGAGAGAGAGAGTGTGGATAGAGAGTTCAGATTACCTTAGTTCCTACGTGGCGGAAACTTTTAACGGGTTAACGGTTATGTCGAATGTGAAACGGCGTAAAGCTACTATCTTTAGCTTTATTACATCGTCACTAAAGTGGAATGGTGAACTTCTCTGTCACAATATCCACCGTGACATGATAAAAAATAAAAAATTTCATGCATGTGACCAAATGAGGATGGAAGAAGAAAAAGTTCAAATGGTTTTGAATTGTTCTAATTCTAAAACTTTCACTAACTTTTTCATGCAGAAATTTCCAATAATGCTCCAGAAAAATTAGGGGAAACTTTTGGTTGTCCGGGCAAATTAGGATAATTTTTCGTGGCATGCACGAATTTTAATTATTTTTGGTTAATTTAGCGGGGGTTTATAATATATTGTGTGTGTTAGTAATGGAAAAAAATGCTTTTTCCATTTAAGAAAGGCAAAATCACATTTTTTAAATTTTTTCTATAGTCTGGAGTAACTATTTAATTTTGTTTGATAAAAAATAAAAGGCTGTTTGTAAAAGTATTTTCAAGATTTTTTAAGTTTTTTTTCTAAATTTTGAAATGGTCAGAATAAAAATTTTTGAACTCAGTTAATTAAAATAACTGATTATTTACATGCACAAATTATTAAATTATTTCTTTGGTCACGAAGAGTTATCATAATTTTTTAAGGTGGTCTAAAATTTTTCATCATTTTTTAATTTTCCGGAGAACTTTATCACCATTTTTTTGTTGTCTGGTGGTAGTTTTCACATTGTTCAGGAGAAACTTTTCTCAATTTTTTTAGCATGTAAATTTATTTTAACAACATTTTATAAATAGTTAGTAACATATTTCGCTGTTAGTAATATATTATACAGGTTAGCGACGAAAAAAACTTCAAGTTAGTAACGTATAGCCGTGGTTAATAACATATTGCGGGGTTGTTAACATGCTAGTCTTGCTGGTTCATTTCGTGGATGCGAGGGATTAGTAACATATTGCATTGAGTTAGTAACAAGTTGATAACGAGTCCGTAACAAGTTACTAACAAGTCTATAACGAGTTAATAAGTTATTAGCCCATTAGTAACTCCTTACTAATCGGTTGCTAATCTATTATTAACCCAGTTAAACCATCTCTAACCTGTTATTAGTCCCAACTAACATGCTACTAACTCACACAATATGTTACTAACCCAGTGTGCAAGTCATTTCTAACTCTCACAATATATTATTAATGGGGTGTTTGGTGGCATGATAATTTTTTGTACGATAAAAAATTATATTAAAATAAAAAGTGAACCAACTCATGACATAAAATTGTCATGTATGGAGGGATGTGATAACAAAAAAAAAGTAACAACTATCCATGACCAAACAAAGTGGGAACCACAAGAAAAAAGAAAGAGGTGAGACCCTCTTTTTTGTTTAAGAAGAAAATTACTTTCAAAACATAAATTTGTCATTGTTGTCAAACACCATTTTTAACAAGTTTTCTTACAATTTTTAAAAATTAAAATTAAAATCTCTATTATCATGCAACCAAACACCCCATAAGCATCGCATTATGTTACAAACCTCCCACGTTTGACTTGCATACCCACACACTAACACATTACCGACTCGTGCAATATGTTAGTGACTCTTGCATTGTGGTACTAACCTGCTGCATCCCACTTGAATACCCAAGCATCTAACCTATTACTGACCCACACAATATGTTACTAACTATTACATTATGTTACTAATTAACCTCTCACGTCTGGCTTATGTACTAAACATCTAACCTGTTATTGACCTAAGCAATATGAGATGTTTCTAACATCTCATCTTCAACTTGCGTACCCGTGCGTCTAACTGATAACTGATAATTGACCTGCGCAATTTGTTACTAACCCCTCTATTATGTCACTAACGTTAGCGTTCAGCTTGTGTACCCGTGCATCTAACCCTAACCTGTTACTAACCCACACAATATACTCTCACATTATGTTACTAATATCTTGATCAATTTGAAAAGCCAAAAATTTATAAAAAGGGTCTCCAAGTCATAAATATTTATGAAAAATACCTCGAGGCTATAAAAATTGTGAAAATGCCTCCAATGTAAAAAAACTTGTAAAAATATCTCAAGGTCATAAAAAAATTATGAAAAATGCTACAGGCCAACAAAATTGAAAAATTGCTCCTGGGAAAAAATTGTGAAAATGCCGAAAACGTTATAAAAATTGTGAACAATTCTCCAACACAAAAATAATTTGTACAAGCATAAAAATTGTAAAAATTATTCCAGGCCATAAACAATTCTAAATAATGCCTCAAACCCATAAAAATTGTGTAAATTGCCTTGTTGGCAAAAATATAATATAAAAGTCTCCAGGTAAAAAACTTGTACAACCAGTTGAAATAAATTTGTGATATTATAAAAATTCATGAAAAATTAACCTTTGGAATTTTCAATTAATAACGCTTTACATAAAATACTATTAGGTGTGATATGTTACCAACATTCACAATTTGTTACTATTATAAGTTACTATCAAGTGAGCTATATAATGATGAAATATGTCATTGTCAAGCATGTGTTATGTCGACATCAATGCGAAATGACGAAGAAATTAGGTTTCAAAAAAACAACTAAGGCAGGAAGATGAAGAGCTAAGGTTGAAGAATTCCCTTCATCATATGGCACAGTTTCCTCCGGTGTGGCTCCATTCAATGTCCTCTATTATCATCACTTTCTTTTTCTAGTGTCTTCTTCGTAGTCCTCTGGCACCGTTGTCATCTTCTTCTTCTTTGAAATAACAGGTACATCCAAAACCCCTTCCCCTCCATGGATGTCACTTGCATATTGGACTAGCTTTATGCCAAATCCTAAGGGCATCTTCTTTTTCTTCTTCTAATGTCATCTTCAAATCCCACCACTGACACCATCAGAATCACATGTAGCCATGGTAATAAATCCAACTATCACTATTAATCCCTCATTAATCATTTTATAAAAAGGTGATCAACCGATACGTACACTTGAGTTTTGTTGAGTTGAGAGTATTCCTCTTGTCTAAAGTACACATACCATCGTTTGCCATACGAGAATGGTTTAAATGACAAAGTAACTTTTTCTTAGATATGAAAACATATTTATTTTATTTGCCCAAAGTTATATGCATACACCCACATCAGGCACATAAAAAATATACATTTTTTACTTTTGAATACTTTTTTTTGATGATAAATAGTAGTTGTGTTTTTTATCTATTCTCCCTTTCTACAAAAAAAATGCTTTCTTACAAAGGTGAATTTTGATAGATACTAGGAAATAACCTCTACGTCATGTGGGGAGGAAGCAAGCAGAAGCCTTAGCATGAGCATACAATATGTCCAACATAGATGTGCGTTCCCTTTCTATGTTTCAGCAATGGTTGACAAAGCATTCAAACAGTATCACAAGGATCTCTTAGCATGGACTCCATTTGGATTTTTTTCTGGATTTATCTATCATCAATTCAACATTGTTATTCTTAGGGAAATACGTATTCCACACCAAGGAGGTGAAGTGTTTAACATAAATAGATGAGATTCTGCTAAGTTTCAAAGATGTTGTCCTCATTTTGGGCTTACTTAATGTTACAACACCAATTAATATAGGTAGGTGAAGGAATAGTTCACTATACAAGTTTTTCGCTTTCAGAGTAAATACCACCAAGGAATCGATTTTACGAATCATGGGAACACTTGAATAGTCTAACGCTGTACAAGATGTGAATATCGCAATTAGCAAGTGGATTGTATTCAAGTGTGCATGCTTGTTGGTTCCAGATTCAAATTGGTTATGTCCAAAAAACCTTCTATATTATTTAGAAGGCATTGATTCAATACATAACAACAATTGGGCCAACTATGTACATAGTGTTTTGTTGAATAGGTCGAGTACCATTGTTTCTAGTATCAGGGCTAATTAAACACCATCCTATTTAGTTGGTCGTGTGGCAATCATACCCATAAGTCTACACACCTTTGATAATTCTACATTAAAATTTTTATTTAACATCCTAGGCACAACTTTGATAGGCGTTTTGTATCCCAAGCATATTTCTTTAAAAACCTAGGTGGCTTTGAGTTGTTTATTGCAAAAATGATTTTGCACCTCCTCTAGTGAAATACCAAAATGTTGAGGAGCCATATAGATTTTACTAACATTCTCAATGATGTTATATAGAAGAAATACATAGTGAGCATGTCTGGACCGTTAATTCACATGCATAACATGTGTTCTTTTAATCTTGCTATTATCAATTCTTGTATAGGTGCTTATCTCACTACGTACAATCCTTGAAGAAGCCAGATTAATACATGTTCATTGTGTAGAACTTTTAGAAGCTATTCTGATTGAACAATCATTTAGCATTTCAAATCCACCATCAACCTTTGAAGTGGAAAATAAAGAAAGGATGGTTGAAATGGAGGGGAAGTGCCCGTGTTCTTACAAAGGTGCGAAGAATTTAATAAAGAACTCATCAAAAAAAGACAAAAGAGAAGAGACATGGAAGACAAAGTTCTAGACAAATTTACACAATTTTAGGGTATACTAAAGGTAGACTTGTAGAAGTTCTCAGACAATGACAATTTGTTGAATGCATACCTTTGACAAGGAAAGCAAAGTAGAAGAGGTCTACAGCAAAAAGTTGAAGAGTTCATTGCTCGGCCTCATGTGTAGCAACCCTATGTGCAGTAGCCCTCAAGGGATAAGGATGACTTCATTTCTCATTTACCAGAGGAGGTTGAGTTGTTGAAGAGTGAAGTCATTAAGAAGCATGAACATTGAGAAAGCATGGAGAGAACATTCACTAGAGGAATGCACTATGCTAAATTATTGATGAGTGATTTAATTGACTTCCTCGATGAATATGCGGAGACCAATGTTCATTTATCATCTATTAAAATTGTTGAGGAAATGAACTCTATGGTGAAAAGGGTGAACACGAGGATACTTGCAGGAAGAACACAACCCAAACTTATGTAGTCACCCTTTCATCCACAACCCTTGGCACACCTACCTCTCCCATACAAAGCCTCAATTTGTCTTACCACAATCAACTTGCAAGGAGACACTCCCACTTCCCTCTATTAAGCATCTAAAGAAAATGAAGCGTAGAGGAAGAGTTGCAAGGAAGACAACAGTAAGCAGGGATGGGAACAAGATTGAAAATACTCTATTTTGATGAAAATCATGTAGCAACCATCTTAGACAAGCTTTATGTGAAAGGTAGAAAAAATTACTTGGATTGGCTTGTCACACTAGATAAGAGGTAAATGTTTCATTTCTATGAAATTAACGTACTTAGAGTATCTTTGATAAAGTATTCTTACCATGGTTCACTGGGTTGGTCCAGGGTTAGGCCCAGGTCGGTCGACCAGATAGGTTTCTCGGCCAACCAGTCCGACCACAACCCAGTTGGACCGACCCGCTCTAGCCTCAGATTGGGGTCGCATCATCCAGCATCTTGGTCAACTGACTGGGTCATCCCAAGTCGCTAGGTCTCATAACTTAACTTTTTTAGGGGGGCTTTGTCCCCTTGATACCCCACACAAGGGGTGTTTTTCCCTTGATCGCTGCGACCTGGCGGCATTAGTCGATCTGCGATTTATAAACACCCATTTATTGATAGTATAATAATATTTCACTATCACTTATACTATTATATATGATTAATATTTGTGATTATAAATATGTAATGCATACTAAAACTTATAAAATTGTTTCCGAACTGCCTTTGCCCTCTCATTTGAGATTAACTCTTTTCCAACATAGACTAATACAACAAAATCACAAAAACATCATATTTACTTGTATACATATATAAACACTCATATTCAATTATAACATAAAAATATGATTTTATTTATGTATATATTTTTAT
This sequence comes from Cryptocoryne crispatula var. balansae, assembly GCA_036172225.1. Taxonomy (NCBI): domain Eukaryota; kingdom Viridiplantae; phylum Streptophyta; class Magnoliopsida; order Alismatales; family Araceae; genus Cryptocoryne; species Cryptocoryne crispatula. The sequence goes on from CM069928.1 coordinate 29,885,130, forward strand.
GTATATACAAATATATAATATAAAAATGTAATTTTGTCTTTTTTATTTTTAATATAATTTTTATAATTTTAACATTTTGTTAAAGAATAATAAATCCGACCATGTCTAACTCGAGTCATGACCCGGTCCAATAGGATTGGATTTTGGGCCGACCGACCCCCGACCTAGCATTTCTTAGTTTTAACATATATTACTATTCATTCATTGTTAGAGACAACTAAGCCAGATCTTAAAGGTATGTTCTACTACCAAAAATTTTTATCGAATGATATTGTAGAGGAGTTATGGGAAAGAATGGATAATTAAATCAACGAAAACCCCGGACATGATTGATCTTGCACATTCTATCTTTCTTACATAAATGACCTTATCAACAAGAGGAATATTAATCTTGAAACCTAAAGATATTCCATGCACAAGGCCTTCAGAGTAGACACCGCCAAAAAGTTCATGGACACTGAACACTACTTTAGTAATTGCCATCACTCGTAGCATTTTGTCCTTCTCATTGACGTCAAGGAGAAATGCTTTGCAATCTTGAACTCCATCAAAGGCCATGCTAAGTATGGGCATGCCTCTAGGAACACAGTGACTTACACAACTTTCAACTTATACTTTATAATCATAAATTTTTGAAGGTCTTCTTGAAGGTTTATCCATATATAGGTTACTTTATGTAAGACCCTCACCATGGTGTAGAGCATAGAGTGCATGAAATGGAAAGAAACTTATGATGAAAATTGTACAAGCCAACCGCATGAGTGGTATAAGCACATATTATTAACCGCCTCAACGTCTCATCATTTAACTTGTGGCTTTACCAATTATGACACATATCCTATTTATGTTATAACCTTAGTTGTGGAATGTACATGAAGAAGTTTGTAAAACATAATACTACAACTGGTGTCCATGAATGGAATATCACATATGGTGACATTTTTAAAGCTAGAGCAAAATTGGCATGCTAACTGTGGAAAAGGGCTTTCCAAAAAGAATGTAAGTTGTGGAATGTGAGAAACATGTCATATGTGTTGTGACACACTTGCATACATTTCAAAGTATTTTTTAAAGATTACATAGATGTATTGATTACCAGAATTTTTATTTGGTCTTGTTTACGGTAGTTGGAAGTTTACTTGATAGCTGTAATTTTTTGTTATGTTTGTTGTCGCATGCCTTCATCGTTTCTCCCAGCTCGGTGCCACCTCGTTTCCACTCTTGGCTTCCAATGGTGTTGGTGTGGTCATAGGAGCTGGGGGCTCCAAAAGTAAAGAGAAAAGAAAGGAGTGCACACTATTAAAAGGAAATGACCAAACGTACTTAAGCAGAGAGATTGTGTTGAGAGATTATGGGTTCCATTTTCTTTCTTTTTGAGCGGTCGAGAAGAAAGAGTTTGAAGCATAATTAGTTGTTCCTATAAAATCAATAAGCCACAAAAACATGTGAAAGTGGATTAGAATTAAGAGAGTGAAGCATCTTGCAAAAGAAATAATCTAAAACCACAAAAGGAACTAGACTAATTGACTTGGGAATAACTCTCAACCCCTTTTTATGTGTTTTAGATGATGAAAGATGAGATGATTAAGTTAAAACTTGCATGCCAATAGGATGATCTAAAACAAGAAACATGGAAGTAAATGTAATGCAGGAAAAAGGAGAAGAAAAATAGATTTGGGCTCAAAAAATGGTTGTTTGGAGAAGCTAGCATCCCAAGGCCGGTGTCACTAGGCGTACTGGGCAATCATCACTTGGCGGCCTGGTAGGCAGGTCACCAGGTACTCCAGAAGTCAATTTGCTCCTAGATGCTCCCACGACACTCCTAAACAGCCTTCAAACTTTGATGATGACTCCCAAGGGCTCTTTGGATGTAGATGATGATCTCCTCCCAATTGTTGGAGCTTGAGAAGCTTCGAAATGGATGATGGAGAATAAATAATGTAGAAAATTGTCAATTTTGGAAGTGGATGGGATAGGAATCTCTCAAACTCTCTTATAATGAAGCTTGTAGGAGAAAGATGGCTTGATGCTCTCTAGGATGACCTCTTAGGGTCTTGAAAACTTTTTCCAACTTCCTAACCCCTAAAATGTGGTTAGGAAATTTTTTTTATAGACTTAAGGGCAATGGGCATTTGAGAAAATTGAAAGTGTTAGGCGAGACAGAAAGTGACTTGCTATCGAGTCACTTGTAGAATCATTAATGTCATTAACACATGTGTGTCAAAAGTCTTTCGCATGCCCAATAGGGCCTACTACAGTACTTGACGTCCCGATTGACAGGACACCACTATATTGTTCACTCCTGGTCGCCCAATCGGGCGTGCGTCGCTCGCGAGTCACTTCGGTCAGTCTATATGCTACAGTAGCAGTTGACCTAATCAATAGAACATTTTTGCACCTGACCGGAAATTAATGCCCACCTACCACGCTCAGTATTGTCCATTTTTGGTTGGGAATCAACTAGTGACGTGGGTCCCAGGTTGCCTACCATTCCGCTTGAGGGTCACGAGGTGACTCGACTGGTGGGTCACTAGCCGACACAGTAGGGAGTCACTTTTTGGTCTAGAGTCCCGTTTTGGCCTTTTTTTTGAAAAACTGGTCTGTTTATTGAAAACTCGAGTATCTCCTAAGAAAACATAAATTTTAAACTCTTCAAATAGACAAATTTTACGTGTTTACAGTTTGTCTCGTCTTTATATCGACTTTGCAAGCGAGTGTCTTGAAATGAAACATAGATAAATGAAATGGGCTTTGAAAGGAAGTGATTCTTCCTTTCTCGTTGGTCTTGACTTGAGCCGTTTATGGAAACAAAAAACAAACTACAGAATCAAAATTTCTTCTTGGATATAATTAATTTGATATCGAACTTTTTATCAAATTGACTACTGTCACGACCCGGATTTTTTAACATGCACAGCGGAAGATAATCCGGTGGCGTAACGGGGAAGGATATTGGTTTGGAACGAAATAAGACTAAAATCACAATCCAAATTCATAATTCCAAACTTTACAACTCATTAACACAATAAACAAACACCTATCTAGACAAATTAAATACCAACATTGAATGAATACTCTACTAGCTTCTCGGATTCCAAAACACCACTACGCTTCTGCTGCGCTAAATCTGCACTCCTGAAAATATTAACAACGGAAGGGGTGAGTCACTGTAGACTCAGTAGGACTTACACCCGAACTACCCTACTATAATAATGTTTCTCTATTGATATTAAATATATTAGGCCCAAAAATCAGATTATAATACATAGAATTTAAGCTAATTATATATCTTCCATTAAATGATTACAATGTCATTCTACTACCCCATATGATAACAAGACTCTATATGCACTAAAACCAACATATCCTACACATTAGGCTACTCTAGGTATGCTCATAACACACATAAACCTGACATAAAACTAAGGACACATCTAGAACACTAACATCTATGCCAAAATGCACAACTAAACACCTGTCTGAGTAAATATCATGCTCCATCTGAATAATGTAGTCACATAACAAAACTAGCACCAGATTTACCATATAGTAGGAAGTAACATATAGTAACTAAATCCCATAGTACCCCTAGGCAGGGGAGTACTTAGGATAAATCGCGGTATCTGGGATCGAAGGATGCTCCAGATTCAACTAATCTCCGCTGCCCACGGGCCACTAATATAGTCTGGTGAAGTACATTTCCATCACAATGCAGCTCACTGCATTAACCACATTCCACACAATGCAAGCATATAATTAACTCAGACAGTAACCATGAATATGAAATTGGCAATTCAAACATGAAACACATAGATGAACACCCATGGTTCTATGCACCACATATTTGCATATCACAACACAATCTAGCACAAACTAGATCCATATAAATAGGATCATGCAAGCTACAACCTACTTTGACAAACACTATGCTTAAACCTTACATCGGCTTTTTAACAAATCGGGATATACATATTTAAGATTTTCGCGATGCAACAATGCTAAACTAACTAGATTCAACTATAAAGACATACCTAACATGCTAACATGCATAATTGAATAATTATTCAACGTGATGAATAATCATGGATATTGAACAATCTAAACATGTATGGTTAAACAAGTTAATCTAAACTCTATCTAATCATGCTAATAAATCAAAAACAACTCACTAATTACAATCTTCTAATCCTGGTGATCTAAGCATGATTTTTACGGTTTAATCAAGTATATTAGAGTGCTAAGAATAGCCGAGATGCCTACCTTTACGGCGACGACGAACGGCTCAAAGAATTGATCCGAGTGAAGAATATGCTGCCGCGATCAAGACGGCGACAAAAACCAAATTGAATGGTAGCCTGATAATCTGTTAGATTAAAGAGATTAAGAAAAGAAATAAAGAGAGAATCGATTAGAGAGAGAGAGAGAGAGCGCTCGTGCGTGAGGGCGATAGATAGGGGAGAGAGCGAGGGGATAGGCGAGAGAGGGGGGGATACCGCGGAGGGGTTCACTGGCGCGTCGGTGGGAAATGCAGGCGGCGTTGGCGGCCGGAGACGGCCGGGGGGGTGCCGGGTCAACGGCCGTGGCTGCGGGCTCGCGTGCGGCACGGCGGTGGCCGGCGGCTGGCCGCGGCGGGCGCAGCGGGGCTGGCGGCGTCGCGGGGCGGCGGGCGTCAATGGGGAGATGGCGGCGGTGGGCGGCCACGCGCGGAAGGAGGCGACGGGATCCGGCGGCGCTGCGGCGCGCGCGGACGGCGGCGGGGTCCGCGGGCGGCGCCGGAGGGCGGGCGAGCGAGAGGGCGGTGTAATACCCCGTATTTAAAAAAAAATAGTTAATATTTCTTTTTATTTTAATTACCTCCCTCCCCTATTTACCCTCCCTCTCCCCCCCCCCCCCCCGAAACCTATTTCCCCCCCCCACCCTCGGTCGCGCAGCCGCCCTCCCCCTCCTGCTTTTTTCTCCCGCGCGTGCGTGCCTGCGCCCGGCCGCCGCCGCGCGGTCCTCCTCCACGGGCCCGCCGCCTCGGTCATCGCTGCACCGCCTCGCGGGTGACGCCGCGCCGCAGCCGCCGCGTGGCCCTCGCCACGCGCCGGCCACCGTCGCCGCCTCACCCGCCCGCTCGACCGCTTCCTCGTACCGCCGCCGCCCTCGGCGCCCGCGTGTCCGCGAGACGCCGCCCCCCGCCTCGGCCCTCCGCCTCCTCGTACCGCCTCGGGCCGGACGCCGCCCACGCGCCAGCCACCGTCGCCGCCTCACCCGCCCGCGCGTCAGCCGCCCTCGGCCGCCGCCCGCCACGTCGGCGCCGCCGCCTCGCCGTGCGCGCCCGCGGCCGGCCTCGCCCCGCGCCATTGACCCCCTGCACCCGTTGACCCCGCCCGCCGTGCGCGCCCGCCGGCGCCGCCGGCACCGCGCGGCCACCGCCGCTGTGCGCCCGCCGTGCGCCGCCTCTCTCCCCTCCGCGGTATACCTCCTCTCTCCTCTCTCCTATCGCCCTTTCTCCTATCATCCTCTATTTAAATCCCTAGTTTATTCTTCTTCTTCCTCCGGCAGGTTTTGAAACCACCTACCCGGCTCAGTTTTTCGACGCCGACGCAACCGCGGCAGTCTCGTCGCCAAATTCCAATTTCTTGGATTTTCCGTGCGCCGTTCGCCGTTGCCGTCAAGGTAGGCGTCTCGGCTATTCTTAGCACTCTAATATTTTGATTAAATCATAATAATCATATTTAGACCACCAGGATTAGAATATTGTAGTTAATGGGCTGTTTTTAATTTATTGGCATGCTTAGATAGAATTAGATTAATTTGTTTAATCCATGCATGTTTAGATTAATTTGGATAATCATGTATGTTAGACTTCATGATAGGTTGTATATGTTTAGTTTAGCTAGTTTAGCATTGCTTGCATCGCGGTGAACCTTAAATGTATATACCCCGATTTGTTTAAAAAGCCGATGTAAGGTGTAGGCATATGTTGATAGAATTCAGTTTATTTTTCTTTTGTGTAGTAGATAGTCTTGTTTAATCATGTAATTGTCATGTTTAGGTTGTAAATTGCATGATCCCATGTATATGCATTAGTTCATGTTAGATTGTGGTATGGTATGCAAATATGTGGTGCATAGAACCATGGGTGTTCATCTATGTATTTCATGTTTGATTGCCAATTAAATGTTCATGTTTACTGTCTGAGTTATTTATATGCTTGCATGGTGTTGAATGTGGTTGGTGCAGTGAGCTGCAATGTGGTTGTTTTGTACTACACCAGACTAAATTAGTGGCCCGTGGGCAGCGGAGGTTAGTTGAATCTGGTGCATCCTTCGATCCCAGATACCGCGGTTTATCCTAAGTACTCCCCTGCCTAGGGGTACTATGGGATTTAGTTACTATATGTTACTTCCTACTATATGGTAAATCTGGTGCTAGTTTTGTGATGTGACTGCATTTATCTGATGGAGCATGTTATTTACTCAGACAGGTGTCTAGTTGTGTATGTTTGCATAAAGGTTAATGTTCTAGATATGTCATTGGTTTTATGTCAGGTTGTGTATGTTGTGAGCATACCTAGAATAGTTTAATGTGTAGGTGATGTTGGTTTTTAATGCATATAGAGTCTAGTTATCATATGGGGTAGTTGATTGACCTTTGTAATCAATTAATTAAAGATATATGATTAGTTAAACCCTATGTATTAAATCTGATTTTTAGGCTATTATGTATTATATACCACTAGAATCATTATTATAATGGGGTAGTCCGGGTGTAAGTCCTACTGGGTCTGTTGTGACTCACCCCTTCCGTTGTTAATATTTTCAGGAGTGCAGGTTTAGCGCAGCAGAAGCGTAGTGGTATTTTGGAATTCGAGGAGCTAGTGGATTTCTCATTCAATGTCGGTATTTAATTTGTTAGATAGATGTTTGATTCTATGTTATTATGTTGTAAAGTTTGGAATTAATTAATTGGATTGTGATTTTAGTCTTATTTGGTTCCAGACCGATATCCTTTCCCGTTACGTCGCCGGATTATCTTCCGCTGTGCATATTAAAAATCCGGGTCGTGACAGATTGGTATCAGAGCATTAACTCGGCCTGAATGTCTATTTTGACATGCCCGGGTTCTTGATATCGGTTTGGATTAGATGGAATTAATGATTGGAAGATCATGATCTTAGATAGAGTGAGTAATTTAGATTGTCAATTAGAGTGAGAATCTTTGTTGGCATTGAAGTTTGATATTAGATGGGTATTTTAGATAGATTAGAATGAGCTAGATGGATAGAGATTAGGTAGATAGATTGATGTAAGAGTGATTAGTTAGTTAGTTATATAGATAGATAGTTAGATAGATAGTTAGATAGATAGATGTGTTTATGGTGAGTAGATTAGATAGAGGAGAGAATAGTTAATTTGATTGAATGGTGCAATTGTTCGATGAGTCCGGTTGAATTTTCGAGGACGAAAATTTTTATTAGGAGGGTAGAATGTAATACCCCGTATTTAAAAAAAAAATAGTTAATATTTATTATTATTTTAATTAACTCCCTCCCCTATTTAACCTCCCTCTTCCCCCCCCCCCTCCGAAACCTATTTCCTCCCCCACCCTCGGTCGCGCGGCCCGCCCTCCCCCTCTGCTTTTTTTTCTCCGCGCGTGCGTGCCTGCGCCCGGCCCCGCCGCGCGCGCGTCCTCCTCCACGGGCCCGCCGCCTCGGTCATCGCTGCACCGCCTCGCGGGTGACGCCGCCGCAGCCGCCGCGTGGCCACGCCACGCCGGCCACCGTCGCCGCCTCACCCGCCCGCTCGACCGCTTCCTCGTACCGCCGCCGCCCTCGGCGCCCGCGTGTCCGCGAGAAGCCGCCCGCCGCCTCGGTCCTCCGCCTCCTCGTACCGCCTCGGGCCGGACGCCGCCCACGCGCCAGCCACCGTCGCCGCCTCACCCGCCCGCGCGTCAGCCGCCTCGGCCGCCGCCCGCCACGTCGTCGCCGCCGCCTCGCCGTGCGCGCCCGCGGCCGACCTCGCCCGGCGCCATTGACCCCCACTGCGGCCGTTGACTCCGCCCGCCGTGTGCGCCCGCTCGCGCCGGCACCGCGCGGCCACCGCCGCCGCTGTGCGCCCGCCGTGCGCCGCCTCTCTCCCCTCCGCGGTATACCTCCTCTCTCCTCTCTCCTATCGCCCTTTCTCCTATCATCCTCTATTTAAATCCCTAGTTTATTCTTCTTCTTCCTCCGGCAGGTTTTGAAACCACCTACCCGGCTCAGTTTTTCGACGCCGACGCAACCGCGGCAGTCTCGTCGCCAAATTCCAATTTCTTGGATTTTCCGTGCGCCGTTCGCCGTTGCCGTCAAGGTAGGCGTCTCGGCTATTCTTAGCACTCTAATATTTTGATTAAATCATAATAATCATATTTAGACCACCAGGATTAGAATATTGTAGTTAATGGGCTGTTTTTAATTTATTGGCATGCTTAGATAGAATTAGATTAATTTGTTTAATCCATGCATGTTTAGATTAATTTGGATAATCATGTATGTTAGACTTCATGATAGGTTGTATATGTTTAGTTTAGCTAGTTTAGCATTGCTTGCATCGCGGTGAACCTTAAATGTATATACCCCGATTTGTTAAAAAAGCCGATGTAAGGTGTAGGCATATGTTGATAGAATTCAGTTTATTTTTCTTTTGTGTAGTAGATAGTCTTGTTTAATCATGTAATTGTCATGTTTAGGTTGTAAATTGCATGATCCCATGTATATGCATTAGTTCATGTTAGATTGTGGTATGGTATGCAAATATGTGGTGCATAGAACCATGGGTGTTCATCTATGTATTTCATGTTTGATTGCCAATTAAATGTTGCTGTTTTACTGTCTGAGTTATTTATATGCTTGCATGGTGTTGAATGTGGTTGGTGCAGTGAGCTGCAATGCGATTGTTTTGTTCTACACCAGACTAAATTAGTGGCCCGTGGGCGGCGTGAGGTTAGTTGAATCGGTGCATCCTTCGATCCCGTATACCGCGGTTTATCCTAAGTGCTCCCGTGCCTAGGGGTACTATGGGATTTAGTTACTATATGTTACTTCCTACTATATGATAAATCTGGTGCTAGTTTTGTGATGTGACTACATTTATCAGATGGAGCATGATATTTACTCAGACAGGTGTCTAGTTGTGTATGTTGGCATAAAGGTTAATGTTCTAGATATGTCATTGGTTTTATGTCAGGTTGTGTATGTTGTGAGCATACCTAGAATAGTTTAATGTGTAGGTGATGTTGGTTTTTAATGCATATAGAGTCTAGTTATCATATGGGGTAGTTGATTGACCTTTGTAATCAATTAATTAAAGATATATGATTAGTTAAACCCTATGTATTAAATCTGATTTTTAGGCTATTATGTATTATATACCACTAGAATCATTATTATAATGGGGTAGTCCGGGTGTAAGTCCTACTGGGTCTGTTGTGACTCACCCCTTCCGTTGTTAATATTTTCAGGAGTGCAGGTTTAGCGCAGCAGAAGCGTAGTGGTATTTTGGAATTCGAGGAGCTAGTGGATTTCTCATTCAATGTCGGTATTTAATTTGTTAGATAGATGTTTGATTCTATGTTATTATGTTGTAAAGTTTGGAATTAATTAATTGGATTGTGATTTTAGTCTTATTTGGTTCCAGACCGATATCCTTTCCCGTTACGTCGCCGGATTATCTTCCGCTGTGCATATTAAAAATCCGGGTCGTGACAGGCGGCCTCACGGGACGGAACCGCAGAGGGGGGGGGGCGTCCGGGTGTTGCGTGCGCGCGGAAGAGAAGAGGAAGTAAGGAGGTAGGCGGGGTGCGGGAGGGGAAAAAGATACGTAAATAGAGGGGGAGGAAGAGTTTGACCGGGAGGGGGGAGGAAATAGCGGAAAGAGTGGGGGAGATAAGGAAATGGAGGCGGCGATTTCGGTAGGAGATCTGAAGAGAGAGAAAAATGGGAAAGATTTAAAATTAATAATATTAACTCTCATAATAAATATAATATCTATTTTTTATTTATCTAAATATCCTGGTCATTACAACTACAGACTAGTAATTTCTAGCCCAGTAGCCTAAAATTTTCTAATTAAAAAATATTAAAATTTGCCGCTTCATCATTACGAGTCTAAAAGCGGTCTTGCGCCGGAATCTCCACCGGCCTGCGCCAGAGCGGACGAGCTTACTTCCGCGGCATTGTCCTTCCGATAACGGAAAAATGCTCCGTGCCACCGTATCTTTCAAACCAACCAGCGCGAGCCTCCCCTATGGAAAGCACCCTCTGCCGTAGTCTATACTGCATAATTCAGTCATAGGCTAGCAGCCTCGACATTTAACGCAGTCTAGACTGCACAATTCATGAACGTCCGGAGATTTTTAATAATTTTCAAGGTTTTATTATAAAAAATATTCGGTGTGGGGTTCTAGGTATTAATCATTATAATTGTTTATATTTGTTAATATGTCATCGTAAAAATTGAATATCGTACTTCATTGTCAAATCTGTTAACGTTCGAAAAAAAAAGTCCCGCCATGAATAATGTTTGTTAAGTTCTTTTTCGTTCTAAAATATCTCGCTCTATCGAGATGGATTTTCTAAAAGAAGGAAAAAAAATTGACTGCCGGCACTTTGGGGGCGTTTCGGACAGTTCGCATCCACTCCGCTAGGTCTGAGGCCCGTAACCGAGTCCCGCTGTCACCCTCTCCCAGCCGCCGGCGTTCGCTCAGTCGCTCCTCCGTGTCTTCGACAGTCGGCGACGGCAATGGCGACGCCCTCGGCTCGACAGTAGGCTACGGCGACGCTCGGCCCGGTGGTCCTAGTCCGTAGACTCCACACCCGCATCCTGGCACTGACCGTCCCTCGTCTCGGCGACGCTCAGCCTGGCAGCCCCTAGTCCGCAGCTCATATCGGTGACGCTCGGCCCGGTGGTCCTAGTCTGCGCTCCCAAGGCTCATATTGGCGACGTTCGCCCGGACAGCGGATAGGGCTGTAAGATCTCTCTCTGTTAGAGATTACCTTGTCTTTCATGTTGAGATTAACAATTGTCATTAAAGGGCCTCTGAACCAAGCTGGGATATCTTCCTGTAATCATGTGTAGTACAGCATAAGACTATCGCATTACCTTCCTTCTAGAGATTTCGTTTGCTTCCTGATATCAATTTGTGCCCATCTATATTACCTTCAACCAACTTCTAATATTTCTTATGATTCTTTGTTTTATTTTTCAATCATAATTATATTATTGTCCTGGTTTTCAGAGTTGAAAATTTGAATAGACAGTTCACTGATTTGAAATATTTGTTTCATTGATTTGGTATGGTTTCATGTCCATTAAATTAGCCATGCTAATGTCCGGTTAGTTAATTTTTTCTGTTTGAACCGAATGATGAATGCTCTACTACAATCTATAGCTGTTTCCCTAAAAACGTGAGAAATGAAAAAGAAGAACTGTTATATAGTGTTGACATACCCTTCGGGGAGCACAGATCATATCTTCTTATACCTAAACTACATAAAGTAGCTGTAGCTCTCTTTAGAATTACCGACTAGATATTGCATAATATATGTTTTTACAGGTGGTTATGGTCTTCTTTTACAGTTTTATGCATCCTTTTGGAACTTTTTTGGAGAATTTAAAGGTTATTATGCAGGTTTTATTTTCATATCATTTTTTGAATTATTCATGTTTATAGATGGTTCTTTTGCAAATTATGTAGATATTTTTATTTTTTATAGATTTTGATTCTTGACAGTTTTTTTCAGATTATTTAAAGATCCACTAGGTTATTTTGGTGAAGTGGATATTATCCATATCCACTCCCCTCGGTGATATCCAATATTTCTTATTTGCTTTGTATCTTGATTCTAACCAGATATCCAATATCTGCATTGTCCTGCAGAGTGGATATGCAAATCACATATTTGATCTATTTACAGACCTATGCTTTACATGATATTTCGGATATCCCTTTCGGTTAGAATTTGAATATGAAGCAGATAATAAATAGTGAATGTCTCAGATAATGACAACTTTTGTCAAAGATTGGAATTATGCCCACACTGGCAGTCATCTCAAGGAGTTTTTTTTTATGGGACAAATTTCTTTCGATGGAACTTTTTTCTTGTAGTGTTGTTTTGACCTTTACCTCCTCGGTAGAAGTTTTTTCTGTTCTTCTCTGTTTTCACTTTGTGGTTTGATTCTATTTCATAAATGGAATGCTTACCTATTTTGGCCATATTAAAAAAAGCCGATATCTCTTGGAGCATAGTGAATACAAATAATATCTACTTTGTGAAATGCACAAAAACTGTAAAATACTTTTAAAAATATGTATAAAACTGTGTCCAACACTTACAAATCTGCATAAATGTGCCGAAAGTAACGCCTGCAAAATGACATTTAGATTCTGATATTTTTTTCAAATAGGGTGCATAAAAACTATAGAATAATACCTTAAGCCTTTAAAATATATATCAGAACATTTTAAAATTTAAGAAATAATGCATACATGTCATAGACAACATGTTCTTTCACAAATCATAAACAAACAAATCTTATCTTCAAATAAACCATAGACAAAAAATATCTTTAAATAAACTGTACAAATCATTCCAAGTACAACATGTTTCTACACAAATCATAACCATACATGTGCCCAAAAAGCCATAATCATAATAATAGAATTAAAATATCATATTTAAAACAGCACAAACATCTTCAAGAATCCAACCCAAACATAAGATTATAAGAGTCTTTAAGAAACACTATTGATGATTCAACTTCAAGCGGGTATCCAATAAGCATTATAAATATGTAAAAACAAAATATAAACAGTAAGGAGTTTAAACTCACTCTTTCAAAATTCTTGAATATGAATTCACTCACCAAGTTTTTCTTTGTCATATTCATCTCCCTTCTAAGTATAATAGGAGAATAATCTTTTAAAAAGATAACAGGATTAGTAAGTAATTTCCCAAAACTAGAAATATTATATTTATTTGTAATATTCAACATTATTTTTCATTGAAGGCAACTAATCTTATGTGCAAACCAATACTGGAATTGTTGTAGGAAGCATGATTGCCTGATTAGTATCCATAGCTAGACCAGTAAACGGGTCAAATTCAGGTCAAACATTTGACCTGATCCAAAATTTAACGGATCATTTCTAACCCAAGCCTGTTGCTAACCTGTTCACTAAGACAGTTTCCTGTTGGGTTTTGATTTTGTCACGTTGACCAAATACTTGTCTTTGTAAGAGGATGTAGCAACCACCTGTGGCCAGCCCTAGATTAGGTGGCTCTTTTGTCCTTCCTTTTTTCCAACTTTAAGGGGAGAACGATGCCATGGCCTTCTTTTGATATTTTCTCATATGTGAAATTACCATTGCCATGATTTCAAGCTGCTCTGTCCTCTTCACCATTCTCAATGAAATCAACTTCATCTTGCTTCTTGGTAAACTCATGCTTATTGTGTCTGCATCAAATGTAAAATTCTTTCTTTTGTTTTAGTTATCTTACTTGTCTTTTTTTTATGCTATGAAAGAATAAAATGAACAAAGAAAGCAGCAGTTTGAGCATTGGATTTCACAAAGAACGAAACATCTGAAAGGTCGATTTTGAATAAGGAATTAACATATGTGCTTTGAACCTAATTGAACAATATCAAGAAGTGGAATACGGGAGGGATGGCCAAAAAATTGGAGGGAAAGCATGAAATTCTATAGGGAGGTAGACTTTTTCTAACTTAAACCATAGTTCAGAAAGTTCAAAGTTCTAGAATTTTTCTCTCTGGCCTTCTGGATTTTTACAGTGACCAAAATGATGATCTTCTTTGCTTTTTGCACTCAAGATTAAAGAGTGTAGCTTACAAGATCACTCTTCAGAAGCTGGAATCGACGATGGATTGAGCATGATGAATTAGTTACATTAATACCTCATTGGAGCAAAGGAAACACCTGGAGAGAGGATTTGAGGCTGTGGCATCTGACACTTCCTGACTATATTACTGTTTGTTTGGGGTTCATGAAACAAGAATCTTTGAAGAATGGTTTGGGAACAAGGATCGCGGGATCGGAATCGGTCCCTGGATCGGTGGGGACCGAATGATCCAGATCGGATCGGTCCGATCTAGGCCGCCGCGGCGGTCTGTGGGTTGATTCCGGCACTGATTCCACCTACAAACACCGATCCGGACCAATCTTCTATCCGGATCGGTAGTTCCACCGGGAATCATATTGGAGGGGTCCGATCCGATCCAAGAATCGGCCGATCCCGATCCGGATCAGTCGATTCTGCAATCCATGTTTGGGAATCCTTCAAAGATATTACAACGGATAGGTTTTTTGTTCAAAGGTTAGGGTTTTGCATCTTCCTGGTCTACTATGATTTGGATTTTCTTTGTGGAGAAATTCTTCAATTGAGAGCCTTTTTATTTATAGCTATGTTTTCGACTATTACTATTCTGGTAGTATTTTTCTTAGATTTTTTACTTTAAATTTCTATCAGGTAATCATTTCATTTTACATTAATTACTGAATTGTGGCTATAGCCAACTTAGAAAAAATAGGGTCATTGGACCTTCACCCACAATAATGACAGACCTTGGTCGTGCGTGCTTTGTTGAAGCCTTATGTGAATGTTTGGCAATGAGAATGGCCTAGTATTTGGTTTTATGGAATAACAAACCCGACACACTTGGTATGCCACGAAAAGGGTTGGAACCTCTTAATCAAAGAGAAACACATCGGTGCTGGTGATATTTGTTGTAAGCAAGACCAACTGCTTCATCAATTGGAAATACTACCTTAACCTGGAGTTTTCTTTCTGCTTCTTTGTCACACCTAGATGGATTCTTGGGAAACCTAAAATCTTCAAACCTAGAAGGGGTGACCATTTGATAATGCTCAGTTCGCAATGACA